>CAEMYA010000034.1:1049804-1091287 GCA_903131615.1 Diplodus sargus
TGTGCGCTCTTGGGCTGAATCATTGTCAGAACACATGTATTTTTTATCGCCCTCTGGGATCAGTCTTTGTTGTGTGTTGCAGACTGTTGTGTCAGTGCCAAGATTGCAATTGTTTTATTACCACACCAAGCTTCTGCAACAAGTATGTCTCCTAGAAAGAGAGAGAGAGAGAGAGACAAACCAAGAGAGGGAGTGTAAAGGGTCTGACTGATAAAGTATTTCATGAGTTTGTTTATAAGGTTTCTTCATTATAGGGTCGGCATCACCTACATGTGCCAGAGATAACGTAAGGACTTTGGTAACATCACACAAAGACAAACAGTTGTGTATCTTTGCAGAAAATATTCAGTCTGGGTAATTATACCATTGCAAAAGAAAATCCTTGTTTTTTCCCCTTTCATCAGCTTGTTACTTACTTTGTCTGTTGTTAGGTGCTGGGTAGGAAATGCAAAGTGGTTGGTTAGTTTTGTTTATTAGAGCTTTTTTGCTGAGAAAGACTGTTTGCTGGGCTGGAGGAATGCATTGTTTGATGTGGCAAGTGACCATCATTTAATGTTAGTCGGGTTTGAATCAACTTGACATTAAATCCCACACGGTCTCTAAACTGGAGAAAGTCTTTCTTGCCCTCATGACTCCACCATCCCACTGCTGCTGCTCTGATACTGAGTAACAAACACTTGGCAATACATGCAGTCTGAACTGAAAAGCGGCACCCGGCATGAATGAAGCGTAACATAAATGAATTAAATAAAAGTAGAAGAGGCTTTAAGAACGCACCTAAAGTCTCATCCAACTGTAATAACAAAATGAATTTAAATATAGATGGTGGAAGGTTTAAATGATACTTTGGTAAGTAATTTTCCCTTACGGTTTTATTCAAACAAAGCGTGATTCTCATCTCCCAGACAGTTGTTATTACAAAGGTTACAGACCCGCTGATTCTTATCCAAGCCCTTATTTCATCTCTATACTTTGGTTCCACCCAGACATCTTCCCTGTGTCATATCCCTCAGTTAAACAAAAAGTCAGCTGGTGAAAAAGCTTTGTCAGTGCCCAAGTCAAAATTATGGACCTCCCTCTCGACTCTCAATTATCTCAGCCCAAAAATATCATTAAGAAGCTATTTAAAACATACTTTTACTCATTAGCATCATCTTATATGCATGAGTGTGTTTGGTTACAAGCAGTTCTCTGGTTTTCTCTGTTTTCTGCGTTTTTACATCACTGCTTTAAGGCTCCCATAGGTGCTTTGTAAAAGTGGGCCGGGGTGAGAAGGCTGACCAAGGAAGCGTGGCTTCAGGCTCTTTCAGGACAGGGAGCAGGACACTCAGTGGCTGCAGACAATGAAGCAGGATGTAGTCTGACCATGTCTGATGTCTCCAACTTGCTTCTTGAAGCAGAGCAAATCCCTCTGCTCACCAGAGTGTGATTCTGGAGAGACCTGTGCAGGTCCCTTAAACTAAAGCTTGTCTCTTTCAAAGGCTTATAACTTGAATGAAATGCTCTGTGCATGCATGGATAGCCTCACAAATTACAGGGTAATTCCAGTATTCTTAAACCTGGACCCTATGTTGTTGTTGTGTGTCCAAACTCATGGGTAACTTTTGTGATTTTGATCATCTAGATGAGGCAACAACTTCAACAACCTTTTAAAGTACCTGTGAGTTGAACCCCCTAATGAGCTACAGGAGAGCAGCTCATCGTCAGGCCCACCATCCTCTCAGTCATACTGTTTCTTCTCTCTCTGCAGCCGATCCTATTGATGTCCTGAAGGTCCTGGAGCTGTCAGAGGACATGGAGGGCGTGTCGTTGGAGGCAGGACTGTGCACCAGCAGAGAGGGACGAGAGGAGACGGACCTCTCCTACAAGATCGACAAGAAGATTCAACTGAGCGCGCCCACCAAGCAACTCTTCCCTCGTAGGTTTCAATTTGAATATCTGTGGGCTTCTTTGATGCAGCATATAATAAAGTAACTGTACGAATGTGTTTTTTCATTGAGTGCCTTTGCTCTGATATGTGTATTCCTTCCAGATTCGCCTTTCCCGACGAATTTCTCAGTGATGACAACAGTCAGAGCTGTGAAAAGCTCTCAGGTCTTTCTCCTCTCCCTGTACGACTCTCAGGTACATCAGGATTTTGGAACCAAACGTTCACGTTCAAGTACAATATCCCATTTACACTGACATACAACAACCTAAAGAGTGTTCCCAACAGACAGAACTGAGAACCTGAGTAGTGCCATTTATCCCAGCATCCCTCTTTCCTTCCGCCCCATGTGTCTCTCAGGGGACACAGCAGCTGGGTGTGGAGATTGGTCGTTCTCCTGTTTTCCTCTATGAGGACCACGAGGGTCAGCCACCCCCAGAACTTTACCCCACCTTCAGGAGGATCAACCTGGCTGATGGCAAGTGGGTAACTACACACACACAGACACCCATACACACATATTTAATACATGTAACCTTTACTTCTTTTGATTCAAAAAACCCCAGACCTTTTTTCGAAATTGAATTTCTTCTTCTCTGCTTCCTGCCAGGTGGCACCGAGTAGCCTACAGTGTGGAGGGCCAGTCAGTGACTCTGTACCTGGACTGTGTCAAACTGGACACCCTGGACTTGCTCAGGGGTTTCGACCCCCATATCAGCACTGATGGGGTCACTGTGTTTGGAACCCGACTGCTGGACGAAGGCGTGTTTGAGGTAGGACTATGAGTGTGTGTGTGTGTCTGTCAGATGAACTTAGTGGAGGTGAAACTCAGATGGAGGTTGCGCTTATGAAAGGGAAGAACCTACATCATCACCTTCACACCAACTAATTTGGGTTTAATTAAAACCAAAGACTTGGCAAAGAGTACAAAGAATGAGAAGAGACAGTGAGCTCCTTGTGTGTGGTAAGGAAGTGTCTTTGCTTGTTGCTGCTTGTTTGATTTCTACATCAAATGGTGAAAAATGGATAAATAGAGAGGCTATTCTCCCTTAACTGCCCTCCAGTGGCTGTGAGGATGTACTGCACCTTTTCCATTGCCATAAGGATGGATTTGCCTAAACTGTACAACAGAGGATTTGAATGCATTCTCACATAAAACCTCTGACAAATAATTAGGTCAGTAGATGCAATTGAATAATAAGCTTCTCTGGCTGCTGCCCTGCAAAAAAAATTAAAAATCCCCTCTAAATCTGTCACTGTGTAAAACCGTTTATGAGTTCTGTTTCTGTTGTGTCCACAACAGTGTGAGGCCACTTTGACGGATCTCAAATGTGAACTTTGACCTTTGTTTTTCAGTCCATTGTCAGGTGGTCCATCTGTTTAACTGAGCAACTCCCTTCCCGTGTTTGGCTTGGACTCTCCTCCATGTGTGTGGATGTGTAAAAGAGGGCGAGAGAGAGGAGAAAGACTTTGTGTCTTGTCGGTGGATTTAATGTGCTGGCGCCACTTGAGATTGAAGCTCTGGAGACGATTAAGTGCAGAGCAACGATAAAAACCGGCCTGTTAAGCCACTTTGATCTGACTAAATGAACACATACAGTCAGACATAAAGACACAGGAGACAGATGACAGGTCATTCGTGTAATTAACGGCAGATTGTACAGTGAAGACCAGTGATGACATCCGTAACGTGATGCCGCTTCATGCGACAATCATGTGGTTTCACTTATGCAGAGTCACAGATGTGTGTGTGTTTGTGTGTGTGTTATTGTGACACAGGGAGACATTCAGCAGCTGCTAATCGTCGAAGACCCCAGAGCAGCAGAGACCTACTGTCAGGACTACATCCCAGACTGTTACGCGCCTTTGCCTTACAACACCATATTAACAGAGGCTGAGGAGGTAAGTCCCCCTTCTAGCAGTCCATCACCGAGTGAAGAGAGAGATAGTTAAACCACGTGGAAGAGTCTCTGATAAAGTCCACATGGCCCATTCCACACATAACACACACTGTGAGACATCTCAGGTGCTGAATGTTGTAAATCCCAACTGTCGTTTAAAACAGTAAAGGAGCCCCCAAGGTTTCATTTAGTAAGAGGAAAACTATTACAGGTATTTATGGAGAGGTTGGAAGGCAGATATGACAACAAGACGAATGGTTTAATCATTTTCAGCTATGTCTATGCATTAGAAAATCCTCTGGGTAACATAAATTTAAACATTACTGTGGGCTGTGGAGAAAACATTCACTGCATGCTGAGTTATAAACCTCTGTCACACTAGACAAAAAACCCCACTAACATGTGGCGTTCGTCTTCAGTGCAGAAGGGTACAGTTTGCATTCATACCCGATCAAATGATTCTGCAGTAGTCAGGGATGTTTATCAACTCCAGCTCTGATTGTCAATTATGGAAACGTGAGACAAAAGTCACAGGAATGAAAGGTATAAAAAGGAAACAAACTTAACATTGTTACCTTGTTTTCCGGCATATTTGTTACGTTGAAACGACACAACAGGAAACGGCTGTAAAAATATTATCAGGTGTTTAGCTCAACACTGTTTGAATATAATGTGCAGATTGTATTGACAGACAAACACTAACATCTAATCACTAGTTGCAGTGTGAGATGCATCGCTCAGACGCCTCCAGCTGTTAATTTCCTTTATGTCATGCAACATTTCC
Source organism: Diplodus sargus (assembly GCA_903131615.1). Lineage (NCBI taxonomy): Eukaryota > Metazoa > Chordata > Actinopteri > Spariformes > Sparidae > Diplodus > Diplodus sargus. Next base: position 1,054,417 of record CAEMYA010000034.1, read on the forward strand.
ACTTTAAAATGAGGTTATAAATCTTTAAAGGCTCCTAGAGTCCACTTAGCTCTCTTCCTCTCTCTCCTTACTTCATTTTTCTTCTTCTCTTCATCCCTCGCTCTTCACAGTAAAACACAATACATGGTTTTGTGGTCCAATACACTTCTCCAGGTTCTTTGTGCCAATGCTCCTGGGAAAGGTTTCAAAACCTCCTGCGCTGCTGCTGCTGCTGTTTCATTCATTCATCATCTGGCTCGCAGCTCAAACACTCCAGGAATCCTGGTTTATTGTGTTCAGGTTTTTTATTGCAGCATCACCAAAAACACAATAAAGATGATGAAGCCAACGGAAAACATGGAATTTGAACTCCGATAAAGCCATCTTGAACAGACAATCCTGAAGGAGCTAAACTAACAATACTACATTGTAGCCGTGCCATGTATTGCGTGTGCCCAACATTTCTTGGCCTTTTCGTGATATAATTCATGTTAAGGAGCACTCAGCCTGACAGGACTGCTACAGGGAGTGAATCTCACATCTCAGTAGTCATCCATCATGTCAAAAAGTTTTATTTCTGATCATTTTATTATTTATTTTAATTGATTTGTATGTTCTGCGTGATCACAAGTCGACTCTGTTTTGATTCTTTTGCGATCTTCAGGTGGAGAGAGCTCCTAAGAAACATGTTGTGGAGGAGTTTGAAGAGTTTGACTACAGCGACCTCTATGACGACATGTCTGTTTCCACGGTGACTGCAGGTCCTAATGTCACGGAGTACGAGGTGAGACTCAGCAGGGAGATCAGCTCGGCTTTGTGTCTCTCATTCAGTCCCTCCTCATTCATCTTCACGCGTGTTTTATTGGACAGATCGTAGAGTACGAAGACTATGACAACACAACGGAGTACTACCAAGTGAACGAGTATGAATATGAGGAAGAATACGATGAGCGCTATGGGCCGGCCGAGAGAGAACGGGAGCTCGCGTTTAATACAGAGGTACCATCCAAATGATCAGTTACACATAAAGGATACAGGACATAAAACTTACCCTCTCATTCATCTACATTAATGTGGTTCATATGTCTGTGTGTTTATAGAATATACCAGAAAAAGGACAGAAAGGAGAGCCGAGCTATTTGGGACCGGTGAGAAAAAACAGAACACCACCACACATGTGCTTGATTTTGGTCCTTGAAAGGTTTTGAGCACCAACTGAAATGTGCTAAAAGCATCGAGTCTTAAGAAGAAAAAAGGCATCAGATATGTTGTGAAGTTCATTCATTCAGTGTTGTTTACTTAATCTTTCATCAGATATTCCATCCATGTACTGTTTTTACTCTCTGTGTGCATGGCTCATTGACCAGATAGTAATACATATACTTATCCCAAAACATTTCCTCAATTGATCCAGAAAATGTAAGCAGGGAATGTATTTTTAAAAAGCATTATTCCACCAGTGGATTTCATACTATATAAAGGTTCTAGGTACATGATTAATAACAGTACGGGAGTCAAGTATTGAATTCAATTATACAACTGGTGTTAATGGTTACAGGTTAACCAAACTCCTCAGAGAAAAACTTAACTTCTGTAAAAATTTCTGCAGGGAACGCAGATTACAGGACCACATGGGCCTCCAGGACCAGAGGTTAGTAAACTTTTGCTGCACGACTTCTGATTGATTCAGTATTAGAATAGTAAAAAACGTTTTGCGTGCAGGAAAGACAGACACAAGTGCAGTAACTTTAATTACAGAAATGTAATGCCATCAATTGTGTTTCGTCCACGTGTGCAGGGAGAGACGGGGCCTCCTGGAATCACAGGACCAGTAGGACCTCGAGGAGACGCTGGGGAGCCGGTGAGGACCGTCCTCAGATTGTTGTGTGAGCGTCCACCACGTTTTGGCGTCACTCCATAACTGTCCCTCTCTGTCTCCTCTCAGGGCCCTCCAGGGCGACCAGGCCTTAACGGAGCTGATGGGATACCAGGCCCCCCAGGAAACATCATGCTCATACCGGTAATAGAGATGCTTCTGTGTTGCCTGAGGCCTTACAAGCTGCAGTGGGGTTGCTATGGAAGTTATTTGTACCTAATAACCCTTAACAGAGCCGCAGGGTGAATGGGAACGTGTGAATGTTGTAACTGAGAGATGGGCTTGCTCGGGATTGTTACATAAGTTTGTTTGGCTTCAGAAGTTAGACCATCAGCTGCCCCGCACTTCACTTTCCAGATTGCATACCTGGAACGTAACACATATGATTTACGTACTGTAGGTGTCAAACACATTTTCCACCAAACATAGAATTTAGCTCATTAGTGAGGCTCTGGACAAATGTGTTTGGCCCAATGTTTGTTTCATATCAGTCAGCTGTGGTCAGGAGACACAATTTACTGATCTCCTTACTTAATTTAATGTTTACGACTGGTGATTGTGACGTGTCACATTATAATAAAATGTTCCCCAAACCATTCATAAACCCGTCATTCCCTGTGGGGAATCACCTGCATGTTATGTTTGTTCTGCTACATTTCTCAGATTACTTTCATGCAAGACTTTAATAGCAGCGCTACATATTGGCCACTAGGTGGGGTATTGAGTTTGACTGAAAAGCGTCTGATGCACTTGTGTGTCTCTGTGTGTGTGCAGTTCCAGTCAGGTGGTGATCCGAAGTTAGGCACTGTGGTTTCTGCACAGGAGGCGCAGGCTCAGGCCATCCTGCAGCAGACCAAGGTATACCAACATTTCAAATATTAAAGTCGCATCTCAAACACACTCTCACACATTATAGAACTACTGCAGTTTGTGTGTTGCTGTTTGACTCCTTCACCCTCTTTATGCTTCGTCTTGTAGCTGGCAATGAAGGGACCACCAGGGCCGCTCGGCCTCAGGGGTAGACCAGGACCACTGGTGAGTGAGATCACATCACATTGTGAATGTGGTGTGTATATTCTGCAGTTTGATGTCATACTGAATCAGAAGAATTACCTGTGCAGGTGAAGGATATACCGAAGCAACCTGAGCACTACGTTACAGGAGTGATTCACACAGTACGATGGATCCCAAAGCAGACTTGCTTGGACAACTAAATATTCTAAGTTTTTCCCTCCCAGGGTGCACCAGGTCCCTCTGGGCTGAAGGGCAGCAGTGGAGACATGGGGCCAGCGGTAAGTCAGCTGGTTGTCATGGCAACACACTCACTTCACTGTACAGAACCAATCACAGTGTTGCTTTACAGTAAAGTCCAGGTGGAAACCCCCTGCGTCACGTAGCTCAAAAAACAATTTAGTTTTCTTATTTTTATGATGATATTTCAAAACATATACATACATATACACGTTCAAAGTGTTATTATTTCAGATAGTAACAACACTTTCATCAACATTAGGATGGGGTATTAATTAACCTATTAGACCACAGACTAAAGACAGTGACAGTAGACAGATACATAGGTCGGACCACCAGGTTTGTCTATATCACTTTAAATATACAGTTTCTGCTGAAAATCACAAGAAGTTTGCAGATTTCACATATCTTGTAATGAAGATTAACAGCCACTTATCTACCCGGAAGTGACTTTTGTTGTTAGCACTACTTCACAGATATTCTGTCTTTATCAGTGGAACTCATTTGTGAGCCAGCTCAACTGTCTTCTTCTTTTTCTACACCTGTTTATCTCCAGGGTCCTCCAGGACTGACAGGTATCCCAGGTCAGAACGGGCGAATTGGGAAAATGGTGAGACCATTTACTGTTAATATGCTGTCATAGTCTTTTCTCAATAACTCAAACATTTACAGTATGTCAGTGAGTAGTCAACCATTATCTGGCCGTTTTTGTGTTGCGTGTGTTAATTAGGGTCGAGCAGGTGAAGACGGGGCCCGTGGTGCGATAGGAGAGACTGGAACAAAGGTGAAGATGAATTGATGTCACAGTCACGCTGTTCACTCACTGACAGCTCTGTCTTCTTAAAATAGGAACTAACCCGTCTCTTCTTCCTCAGGGGGATCGAGGCTTTGACGGCTTGCCTGGTCTGCCAGGAAACAAAGGACATAAAGTGAGTTATCTGGCTGATTGAATGAGCAGATTTGTCAGATAATTCATGCTACTCTTTGCCAACTTCTATGGATGTGTTTTCTCAGGGGGACAGGGGTAAGCCAGGCTCTGTAGGTCCTGCAGGAGAGCCAGGAGAGAAGGTAAGAGGTATTCATGATGACATTTTTTTATTTTCTATTTTTTTCTCTATTCAGGTTGTATTAATGTTTGTCATTTTCACAGGGATCTGAGGGGCCAGCGGGGCCAAGAGGACAACCAGGCGATGCTGTAAGTGTCAGTGCACGATCAAAACACACACACAATGTATATGTTTGTATAGATAGAATATCACATTGAAAATTAATGGAAGCTTGTTGCTTTCTTGGTGAGAGTTAGATGAGGGGATTGATACCGCTCTCATATCTGTGCATTGAATATGAAGCTACAATCATCCGTCGGTGTGCTTAGCTTGATTGCACACAGGGGAACAGTTGGCTTGGCTCTGTTCAAAGATAATTATATTGATTCACCTGCTTAGTCTTTATGAAAAATTAAGCTAACTGGCTGCTGGCTGTAGCCTTACAGTTATTGAAAGGACAGAAGAAGAAGCATGAGGTTACACACTCTCAATCACCTGTAATTATGTCTCATTATATGTAACTGCGATGTGTATTTCAGGGTTCCAGAGGTTTGAACGGGCCCAGAGGTCGTCCTGGTCCACCCGGCCGCACTGTGAGTGTGAATTTTGCATTTTGTGTAACTTTGTGCAAACACTCAGCCACACACATTAATCTGTACCCTTGGCAACAGTAAAACCCATGAGATGCCAGTAATTATCTGCTATCTCGCCTCTGTGTTTATTAATGCAGCTAAAAATGAGGCTCTTTTCCCGCCACCAACATCAATCCAGCTGCGGTGTCACTGTCAGATGATACCACAAGATAATGCCTTAACATGATGTTACTGCAGCTCTTCCATTTGTTAACATGATGTTACGATATTCTTATCTCATCTGAAAAAAATGACTCTTTCTCTTCCGAACACCTCAAGCAGTCTCTTTCTAGTTTGCATAACTTAACGGTGCGTTTGCGCTCGTCGAAACACACGCTTGCACTTACAACCATCTGATAGCACCGAGAGGAAGCACTTCTTATTTAGCAAAAAAAAAAATATTTACATATTTATCTCGGTGTTGATTAATTGAGCATGAAATGCCTCAAGCGAGGACGTGGTAGAGCCAAAATCAACAAGGTGGCTCATAATTTTCTGTTTTATTTAGCTGGCCTCCCGAGAGACTCATCTAACAAGCTGGAGGAAAATTTCTAAATTAAAGAGAGTGAGCAATGCAAGCTCATTTTTAGCTTTTAGTCAGAAGGGAGAAGAAAATGTTCATGTGACACGAAAAGCTACAGCAAGAAAATTAAAACCATAAGGGGAATTAATAAGTGCAGTTTACGGCTCTGACTATATTCTCCTCCTCTGTCCTATCATTTTGTAATATCAAACTCTTGTGCTTTCCAAGATATTTTGATATACTGTAGCGGCCGCACGAGTTTACTGAAGGACACAGAAGAAATAACTGCTCCCGCTCACTAACTGTCTTCCTTCTCTCCTCACAGGGCATTCGAGGAATTGACGGGGTTCAAGGTTCAAAGGGAAACATAGTGAGTATAACGAAAAAACAGAATCAAAAAATGCTTAATTAGCCAAGTGAGCACGCTTTCAAAGAATGTGTCTTGGCTTTTTTCCAAGTAGATCACATATGTTAAAGTGACAAGTGCAGGAATTAGATGAGGAGTGCACGACCAATAAGACCTTAATATAACAGAGGAGAATGTAATGTGGTGTGTGGTCCATTATGTTAATCCTGGGAAGAAGCTGTTCATGTGTCTGCTAGGAGAAAGTAGTGGACAGTAGAGCCTGATAGCACAACAGTTCCCTTTACATCGTTTCCTGTTTACCACAGGGACAACCAGGAGACATCGGAGCAACTGGACAACAAGGCAACCCTGGAATCCTGGTATGAGCAGAGAATAGACACTCATAAAATAAATTATAACTCAATTGCATGAATGAATACACAGAAACACTAATGGGTCCATCTCTCCTGCAGGGTTTTCCTGGTCCTCAGGGGTTAGTCGGGCATCCAGGAGAGAAAGTAAGACACTTTTTTGGTAACACTATAAGTTCCTTATGATAAATATACCTATCTAAGTTTTTTTTGAGCCTATGTTTTATTATACATTGTCTTTGAAAGGGATAAAAAACAACGAAAAACAATTATGTGTCTTTTTGCTTCACCACTATGTTATTGTGTTTAAATGTCTTCTTTATTCACATTTTATCAATCTTTGACCACATGCAGTACTCACTTCAAGTGACAGATTTTCAAGGGTATAGTTATCTGTTAATAAGTACATAATAACTGAAGGATTTATTAAGCTTAATAAGCCATTGCTCTCACTTTAGATCCAGCTACTGCAAAAAGCCAAGCTGACTATCGATAATTGCATGTTGTTTTGTCTAATAATCAACGTGTTTATGATGCAATTCTAACAACTTATTTGGTCTTATTAATGTATGCTGATATAAAGAAACATCTCTTAAGGACTTTTAAAGGCCTTACAACTTTATAACTAGCACTTATCACAAGGACATTAATATAAGACATAAAGGAGTTTAGATTTACTAACTTACCTTTGTTCCTCAGGGGCCTCAAGGGAAGAAAGGGATGCAGGGCTTACCTGGAAATGATGGGCCCCCAGTAAGTACATGTTTGAGCTCATGTATGTCAGAGGAGTCGTATTGACATGATGCATTACATTTCTATGTGCCTAACGACTGATATTGTCCTCTTGTCAATAGGGTCACCCTGGAAGAGAAGGCACTCCGGGTGAAAAAGGACTGCCGGTAAGTCTGCTGGTGTTTGTGTACAATAGATGTTGTGTTATTGTTACAGTTGACTGGAGGGTATAAAGGAGTAGTTTGACATTGTGGGAGGTTTGCTTACTTGCTATCTTGCCAAGACTCTCAGCTCTCTGTAAAGGACGCCATTTGTCATTTTAACATGTTATTTTTGCTGATTTAACAAACATGTTTTAACATGTGAGTTTAAGAGGTGCTGATAGATGGGTTTGGTTACACTTCCACAGGGCCAAGGTAGCTGTTTTACTCTGTTTTCCTCGTCTTAATTCAGACTTTTAGACTTATCAAAGGAAAAAAAAGTGTTTACAAACACAATACTGTACAAGAGGAGATGGGACATCAAAGCATACAACCAGACGAAAAGAAAATATATCTGTTTGTTGCATTATTATACTTGGAGCATGGGCAAATGTAAACCTATTGCTGTTGGCCAGTCTAATAAAACTGTTCCTTTAATGTTTGTGTGTTCATTCGTAGGGTCCTCTGGGAGTGCAGGGGCCTGTTGGATATCCTGGTCAACGAGGAGTTAAGGTAAGAAATGCAAAGGTGAAATATTCCTGCTGTGTGACTGTGGTTTTACTGATCCTCTGTTTTTAATCTTTTTTTTTTTATAAGCCAAATAATTCAGCAGATCATTATTGTTCTCACTGATAACAGTCAGGTTTAATGGCAAAGCATGGCAGCAGTTTGATATGCTTGCCCCTCATTAAGATGCCGTGAACAGCCAGTGATGTTATATAACACGTGTTCTGTTTTGATGTTGACTTCCAGTTTGTTTTCTCTCTCCTGTTTCACAGGGCGCAGATGGAATCAGAGGATTAAAGGGAAGCAAAGGTGAAAAGGTGAGATAAACACAAACATGGTGGAGTCTCTGCACACTGAGGATGTTTTGTTGTCTGAAAATATTGCATATCCTCCGGAGATCATCTACAGTATGCATGCTGTCTGTCACTACCATCTGTGACTTTACCTTGACTGGATTTTCACCCTCCTCCAATTAATTCTGCCTGCAGGGAGAGGATGGTTTCCCAGGGGCCAAAGGGGAAATGGGAGCGAAGGGTGACGTCGGAGACAACGGAGCTGCAGGTGGCAGAGGAGAAGATGGGCCTGAGGGGCCAAAAGGCCAGATGGGTCCACTAGGAGAAAATGGCCCTTCTGGTACTTCTGGAGAGAAGGTACATAGCTAACAAAAAATAAAAAGACTAAATACTTAAACCTTGTACAAGATGAGATAAGAGTTGCACTATATCATGTTTTTAGGGTAAACTTGGAGTTCCTGGGCTGCCAGGATATCCAGGACGACTGGGGCCGAAGGTAAAATGAGCAACGATTTAATGAATGTAAAACTGATATCGTGGATGTGGTTATCGTGAATATGTGTTTCTTCCTCCCCCTCAGGGTTCTGATGGGTTTCCTGGTGTACTGGGAGCTGGAGGAGAAAAAGGGAAAAAAGTGAGTAGAAAAGTGTTTAAAATAATGATGATATTATGTCTGGAAATCATATTCTTCCATTAAAATCCTGTCTCTCGTTGTATTACTCAGGGTCCTGCAGGACAGCCAGGAGGTGCAGGCCAGAGGGGTCCAAATGTGAGTGCTGTGTCTAAAAAACATTCCCAAGTTCAGTAGGTAATGACTTGAACAGCAGGTGTGATGTTTGTGAAAGAAAACCTCATGTCCAGATTTCCAGAGTGCACTTTTAAAACCAGGTGAGTCAGATGACGAGGAAGTCCAGCCTGTCCTCTCCTCCATTAGCTTTCGTGTTCTTGTAGTTCCTCCACTCCTCTCTAATTGTTTGATTCTGCGAGCTAAAACATGGCTTTGACAGTGTACTAAAGAATTGGAGAATGTGGATTAAAATGAGAGCGATCAAATGTACTGTCCGGTGCAGACGATTAAGATTAGTTACGAGTGTAGCATCACTACAATGCTGCTTTAGATTAAAACAGGTACAATTAATAATTTTATTATAATAATGGATCAGGTGATTTTGTGTCACGTGACAGAGGTTGCTCATAGTGACAAATCGACAGATTATTATCACTCAACTCCTAAGTTACTCGTAAAGATGTAACGTTTTTGCATTAAAATGTCTAAGAACAACTGGACCTTTGTTATATATTATGTAGAGATGCATACTTGCTAACAATGTAGACAACAACTCCCATGATCCTACGCTGCTTCATGATGTCATCATGATTCATCTTTTGTTATCATTGGTTTGATTGAGGGACCCCTGGTGGCAGGAATTAGAATTACACTGAGATTTTAGTGTCTTTCAGCCAATTGTTTTGGATTTGTGGCCTGTGATTGAAGGTTTCAATTAACTGTGCTGATAAAGACGATGTGGAGACCAAAAACGGAGCTAGAAGAGAGTGAATGTTGGACTTGCATTGTCAAGTGGCTTGGAAAGACGATTCTAAATGAATGTTGATGTTTCTCTGTGGTTTTGGATGTGTAAGTAAGCAACTGTTTGTTGTGTTTGCAAACCTGTTTCCACAAATTACCCCCCAAATCATGGAACAATTAATATTTTTTCAAAACGTCTAGTCTCACTCATGTTTCTTCTACAACAGGGTGCACGAGGTTCCAGAGGGGCTAAAGGGCCTACAGGAAAATCAGGAGAGAAGGTCAGCTGACTCTCCTCTCAGCCAATAGTAACACCCCGTCAGTCATTGCTGATGGGTGACTTTTACACTTTTAGCAGCGCTTTACCAGTTAAATCCATCACCACCTCCATGTTCTTCCTCCCTCTTACATTTTCATAGGGCGCCTCAGGACACGATGGGCCATCAGGATCTCCTGGAGAGAGGGTAAGACAAATACTTGTATTATTCGTAATTTATTTATTGATCAGTCGACTTATCGTCCGTTACATTGAATGGTTATGTTGTTTTAGGGACCTCAAGGGCCGCAAGGAAGGAATGGAGAGCCAGGACCTAAAGGATCCAGCGTGAGTTGTGACTAAACAGACTTTCACACACAGACACAAAAAATTTAGAATTCATTCATCAGGGGTAGTATTCATTTCAGGGTGTGTACATGTGCTGGAAGTCTTTGAAAACGCTTGAGTGGTGTTCTCAAGGTTGAAATGCCTGAAAAGTCGTTGAAAAAGTTGCTTGATTTGACTATGGAAAAGCTGCAGGAATCCTGCTATCTATCATTGAGTCTATCTTCTTTTAGGGGCACAAATTTACATACATTTTAACCACTCCTGAAGACTTCACTGCACTGTACAGAAGAGGATGGTTTCCTCTTCAGCAGCTAATCCATCACCACTTTGTTTTTGTACTCTTTTATCCGTATTATTATTTTTATTTGTTTTTAGTTCAGATAGGAACAAAACAATGAGCATCCAAATCCAGGTCAGACCGAAACCTGAACGTTATTTACAGGAATAAGAAGTGACAAGAATACTTATCTACAGCCCTTCACAGTGAAAACACAATCTTACAAAAATAGATTTTGGAAGGGTTCCAAGCTTTAGCAAAAGGATGATTTTGACCTCCGAGTCAGTATTTGTTTTTTTGCAGTGAAGAGGTCCCTGACACGATGTGTGAAAGGTTGAGTGACAGGGAAAGCCGTTGTAAAATCTATATAGGTATGTTTTGTATTTTGGCTTGGCTGGCGGTGGTATTTTGTTGTTGTGCAAATATTTCATACTGCTTCAGGTGTCTTACTTTGTCATTTTCTGTCTGACTGAGAACGCACTGGAACAGAAATCCGAGTCACAGGCTGCTATGAATCACCTGGAGTGGCCTGCAGGGGACAGTTCCTGACTTCATATTTGAATATTTGACAGCTCAATGAATAAAATTCTGGCAGAGGGAAATCTAACAACAGTACTCCCAGACCATTTTTCACCCCTAATCTTTAAACTCTACAGCTATAACATGAACACTGCAGGTCAGTTTTTATCCTGAGGCTCCCATTATTTCTCATCTTGGCATTTGTGTTTGTGTCTATGTGGTTCTGTTTGCATGCATGTATGTGTGTTTGTAGGGTCCAGCTGGGAAGGATGGACTTCCAGGTCACCCGGGTCAAAGAGGAGAGCCGGTGAGTGAGGTCGAATTTCACAAGAGTTTATAAAGGGTCATCAGTAACTGCACACACACACACGCACACACACACACACACACACACACACACACACACACACACACACACAGCAGAATATGTTTTTTACACATCTTTTTCTGTGACTGCAGGGATTCCAAGGGAAGACGGGACCTCCAGGACCGATGGGGGTTGTTGGACCACAGGTGAGCTCAACAATATTGATCAGTTCTGTTATGAAATCTGTCTCCTGCCTTGTGATTCATGTCTGTATTTGTGTGATTAACCCAATCACTTCCGTGTTATTCAGGGCAAATCAGGAGAATCTGGTCCAACAGGGGACCGCGGTCACCCAGGGGCACCAGGTGTACCTGGAGAGCACGGTTTACCTGGGGCTGCTGGGAAAGAAGGTGGAAAGGTGAGTGCACACAGTCAATCGCACATAAAAACTGATCATTGTCATCTCATACATGATTTTATTGTGCGATGTTTTTGTGTTTTTTTTAGGGTGATCCAGGTTTACCTGGGACATCTGGGAAGAACGGTCCTGCAGGTCTGAAAGGGTTCAGGGGGAGCAGAGGAGCCGCTGGAATCATGGTAACACACACACGAATATACATACACTAAACTACATTTCCTAATATTTTGACTGATCATTAGCTACATTGTTTTTAAATAATACATGATCCTTCCAGGGACCTCCTGGTCTGAAAGGAGGATCAGGACCTACTGGAGCCCAAGGAGCTATCGTGAGTTATAGAGAATCTTTTTGGTTCAGGAGGGGCTTGTCTGTTTTTTTTGTTTATGAAATGTTTGAAAATGTTGTATTAAGTCCAACAAGACTGATCATTTAATTTCATCTGAACAAATTCACATCAAAATGTGCAGGGATGTCTTATAACTTAAACAAATGTCAAACATTATTATGATTCCAGCATTTCTTTATGCATATATTCTTTAAATTGGCTCAAGGACCGACTTGTCCTCGTATGTCTAGGGGTCGACAGGTGAGAGGGGCCCTTCAGGTCCAGCAGGAGCCATTGGACAACCTGGTCGGGCCGGAGCCATCGGAGGACCTGGACCAATGGGAGAGAAGGGCGAACCTGTAATTACATCTGATTTGTGGTTCTTTTACTATGTCTTCTTTTTTTACTGTATTTATGTCAATAATACTCTTTAATACTTACATTTATACTAAATTTAAATCAATATTGATGGAAAGAAAACCACATAGTATATCTTTATCTATATATCAATATCTATTAGGATCAGCTGTTTCCTAATGTTTGTTATCTTAGTAGCGCAATTGAATGCTGAATGAAATGTATTTAATGTTTTCCAGGGAGAGAAAGGTCCGATAGGACCAGCTGGTCAAGATGGAGAACAGGGACCTGTAGGGATGCCTGGGGCTACGGGCCCAGCAGGACCTCCAGGAGATGACGGGGACAAGGTAAAGTGTGGGTCTGTGAGAGCGTGAGAGTGAGAGAGTGTGTTTTTTTGTATTGTGGCCATAAAGTGCGTGTTCTCTGTTTGTGTCTACAGGGAGAGCAAGGAGAACCCGGACAGAAAGGCAGCAAAGGAGACAAAGGAGAAGGAGTGAGTCTGGAGCTGGAGAACTACATCCACATGGCAACATGGACTGTACGCTATAACTATTACTGAATCTCTCTCTCTCTCTCTCTTCATAGGGCCCTTCAGGACCAGCTGGCACTCAAGGTCTCATTGGGCAGCCTGGACTTCCGGTCAGTCTTGCTCTTCTCTTCATATTCACTTTGTCTTTCTTAACTTAAACCATAACTTGATGTTTTCACAAAGTTAGGCTAGCTGTTAATCCCTGTTTCCAGCCTTTGTGTAAAGCTAAACTAAGCTAAGCTAAGTGGCTGCTGGCTGCATTTTTACTTCACAGACACACAGGTGCTATCAATCCTCATCTAACTTTTTCCGTAACAAATTTAATAAGCGTACTTTCCAAAACCTCAAACTAGTGGTCTGATGGAGCAGCCAACGATTCCAATCTAATGTTGCAAACATCTCTTCACGCTCCACACGTTCTGTGTGCCAAAAAGAAAAGTCAGATGTTCATACAGAGCTGGAGTGCAACCCGGGCCGCGTTTTTCTGTCTGAACCTGACTGAGCCTGAGAGAGCAGTATCCGACCCGACCTGAACCTTTTGTCCGAACCCTGCCAGAAACCGGGTCAGGTGTTCATGCTTTATATGCAGCAGTGTCGTCAAACTAACTGACCTTAAGCTGCGCCAGTAGGCAAAAAGTCCAAACAATTAAAGCATCACACTTTTTGTTATCAATCCTGCCTTTCTGACAGTCATATCAAACAACACACATATGTCACTGACACTCCTCTCTCTCCTGTGTGTACCAGGGTGTAGATGGACTGGTGGGCCCCCGAGGCCAGCAGGGCATGTACGGTCCAAAAGGAGATGAGGGGCTCCGTGGCTTCAAGGGCGGTAGAGGACCAATGGGATTACAGGTGAGATTTGTTTAGCCGTCAGGGATGCAGATTATAGAAGTCATGTCTTCTGAATAGACTGAGAAAAGTTTGAGCTGCTTACTTTATTCCTCTAATCCTCTGTGCGTTTTAGGGCATGCCTGGTCTGCCAGGAGAGAAGGGTGAGAGTGGACATGTGGGACTCATGGTAAGTTTAAACACCTGTCCCATAGTTACACCACATTTTTCCTTCATTTACACAAATTAATAAACTGCTGTTATTTTTCCCACGTTACAAAACTGGTTTTAGGGTCCTCCTGGTCAACAAGGCCCCACTGGTCCTCAAGGACCTGTTGGTGGACTGGTAAGTCTCACAGTAATATTTATACATCCTCAGTTATTCAAGCAGCTGTTTAGATTTCTGAAGAAACACTGTGATGTCGTCTGTGTTGTGCAGGGTCCCACCGGTCGACCTGGCATGATAGGAACAGCAGGTGTTGTTGGCGAGAAGGTGAAGAAATTGACAGTAACACCTTTTGCGAACAGAATATATGAAACAAACTGTGTTTGGATTTCTTATATATTAATTTCTGTCTCTCTCAGGGGGAGGATGGCGAGGCAGGTGACCCCGGTTCAGTCGGAGTTCCAGGAAGGCCAGTGAGTGTGTTTGCTTTCTCTTGATCAAATACATCTTCAAATTTGTTTGCACCGTCTTCAGTTTTTAAAGTTTCTCTGCCGCAGCCCTTTTTAATCGCTGGCTCTGTTCCTCTACTGCTTCAGGGAGAAAAAGGAGACCAGGGAGAGAAGGGAGATACGGGCCTTCCCGGAGCAGCTGGTCCTGCAGGAGCCAGGGGCCCCACAGGGGAGGATGGAGCCAAGGGCAATGCTGTAAGAAACATAGCAAAAACCCTGTCTTTAATACTGTGCTGCTATTTACTGCACAATGCAATGCAACACCAAACTGAACCTACTTCATACTGTATAATGCACTTTCCTTTCATTTTCTTGTACTATAACATATTTACTCTACACTGCTCTAGAAAGGCTGAACTCATGTACATGATTAAATGGTAGGAATGTAAAAGCTAAGCTCCAAATCTGATTATTTGATGATTTTTAATTCTGCCACAAAACTAGACTACAAATCTACAAAATAGAGTTAAAAATCAAAGCCACAGTATCTGCACACTGGCTTTGGACATCTTCAGGCGCTTGAAGCTATTGTTGAATTTAATCACAATATTCTCCAAATGAAATGGCATCAATTACATTTAATTTGGTATCTCATATTACTAAATGCTATAGCTAAAGGCAAAACTATCTGATTTACAAACACCGAGCAAAACAGAGAAACATTTAATCACTGTAAATAGTAAAATAGTTATAGTTAAAATGGAGATTTTTCTTAAACAAAGTAGTAAAAATGGACAGGAAAGCTGAAAACGCACCTTTTGTTGGTTGATCTTGCATTTTCTTTTTGAATTCCATGGAGGAGCAGTTATAGGTTTTATAAATGCCTATGGGAATTATTTTTTTGTAAAATAATGAGTCTAAACGAGGTACTGCTACCTTGGCGCTGACCCTCTCTTCCTCTGTCTTCAGGGTCCTATCGGTCTTACTGGGGACCTCGGACAGCAGGGAGAAGCTGGAATCAATGTGAGTATCTGGTCTTTCTCTTCACCTTCCTCTTTCTAATCTTCATCTTGCCGGAGAAAAGTGCTGATAAAACAATCTGTTGGAACGGAAACCAAACAATTTGCTGTATATACTCAAAGTAATTATTAAAGACTTTTAAGGAAGGATGGTGTGAGGAGTAAGCCAAACTTTGATGTTACTTTTAAATCATAGTTTATCACGTGCTCGTTTAAGAACTGGTACCTTTCGCTCCGGAGAAGTCATGGCAGCAAAGATGCTGTGTCCTCAATACAGGATATTTCATTATTGTAATTTGGAGCTTTTAAAATGTTTTTGATTTATAGAGCTGCTGGGTTTTTTTCCGACTCCTCTTTACATACTTGTATCAGCATTATCACATCGCTATATATTGAGGTTTCATGATGCCACAGAGGCATCTTTAACTATTTTGTGGTCTTCTTCTGCCAACAATTTTACTTTCCTCTTTAGGGTGTGGATGGTCTGCCAGGGTCTAAAGGAGACACAGGAGAACCTGGGAAATCTGTAAGTCAAATGAGATACTTTCATCCATAAAACATGAAAGTGCTGTCATCACACTGGCTGTATAATCGTTTCCTTGTATTTCTTAGGGGCCACCAGGAGCCGCAGGAGAACCTGGACCTTCTGGACCTCCGGGCCGAAGGGTTTGTGTGTTTTTGTGTATATGTGTCAGTGCTTGCATGCACTCAGAATCTTCATTTTCTGTCTGATTAAGTAAAAGTTAAACCCTCTTACCGCAGTAGGATGACGTTGAGGGTATTTTGTTTAATGCATTCTCTGTGTGGGTGTGTGAGTGTGTGTTTGTGCATCAGTGCATCCGTATGACAGATTCAGGTTAAAATGTTTTAAAATGCTGTTCTTCAGGGCCACTTGGGAAAACCAGGCAAGGAAGGAAAGGCAGGCCTGAAAGGAGCGAAGGTGAGTGTGAGAAAGAAAGACTTTGAATTATAACGTCTGAATGCTCACAGCCTCTGAAGGTCACCCGGCTCTTTGTCTGTTTCAGGGTGCTCCCGGTTTTGAGGGTCCCATAGGGAAGACAGGACCCGTAGGTGCCCAAGGACACCCTGGGAAGTCTGGTCCTCAAGGTTTAAGAGGGATCCCCGGCCCTGGTGTAGGTCACAGACTTAACAGTGAAGCAGTGGAAGTGGAGCATAAAAAAGATGAGAGGTTTAATTATTTCTGTCTGTGTGTGTTTCTCTCAGGGTGAGCAGGGTTTAAATGGACCGCCTGGCCAGTCAGGACCTCCAGGTCCCATGGTAGGATGACTCATCAAATGAAGTAGATTTAAAAAATGCTATTACAGATGATATTAAGTGAGAATAATAATGATTTTGTTGACATTTTATGGAACAGTATGAAAATGTAACGTTATCTTCTCAGGGTCCACCAGGATTACCTGGACTAAAGGGAGACCATGGCAAGAAGGGAGACAAGGTACGTGCATCAATACATACGTACATAAACATTCACTCTGACCTTGGTTTGATTTTGACCCTAAGCTCATTGGTGTCATCTCTGCAGGGTCATGGTGGTCTGATAGGTCTGATCGGTCCACCGGGAGACATTGGAGAGAAGGGCGACCGAGGACTGCCGGGAAACCAGGGACAGTCGGGTCCAAAAGGAGACGAGGTGCTGAAAATACACACTGCAGTGGCAAATTTTCAATTTAGCGTTTATTTCATTAATCAAGCCACTTCCTTCAGCGTGTGCAGTAGATGGTTTCTGACTCGTATCCAACCCACAGATGAACATGACTCACTCAGACATGATTGTAGTTCGTCCTTGATTTTAATCCAACATAAAGCGTCCGCAGTACAAGTCGCATCAGTTTGATAAGGCTCGGACACGGTAAAAAGCTGTTAGCATCCAAACTGCTCACTCTGTCTCAATCACAGCACACACCTGTCTAATCACTGAGAACAACAACGTACGTCACCAGGCATCAGATATGTGCAGAAAAATTCATATTAAATAATAAACTATCACAATCAAATTAGACCTAAATTCTAACTGTTCAAATGTTAACCAATATTATGCAAACTTCCAAAAACAACATTTTCACCTGATTTGGCTCTTACACACACAAACAGATAAAGCCTGGATTACAAACCAGACAAAGAAGGAAACCTGTCCACAGGTTGGCCTTGAGTCCCACTGTTATGTTAGTTGTACTGAGTTCTTTAAAAAAGATACAACAACAGATAAATGTGACCATGGTGGCTTTTTCAAAATTGAATTATCAAACTGATTAACAAAAGATAGAAATCAAGTTAGGCACACATTTTCTCAAATCTGTCCTGACTCAACCCTCTTTTCAAACAAATCAATAAAGACTCTCTGAGACAATGACAGTATTGGCCTGAATTTGACGGAACTGACCCAACAACAACACAGAATTTTGCAGCAGATCTGCTTGCCGTCTCGGTCTTACAGTTTGTGTCTTTCGTGTATGATATCAGGGTCCAGTTGGTCCACAAGGTCCACACGGTCCCCCTGGCCCCACGGGTCTGTCTGTGAGTATTCAAGATCATCTTGACAGTTACAGTACAAAAGATTATACATCACAGTTATCATCTGGATTACTGGGATTTTGTCCTCGTCTTTAACTCTTTGCCTCTCTCGCAGGGTGCTATTGGTACAAAGGGCTCCAAAGGAAACCAGGTAACTGTGAAACTGTCTTATTGAATAACTGAGAGCTACCGTGTTGGAGTCTTATTCCACTCTGAATTGATCCCTTTGCTTTGTGTGTATTTAGGGTCCAATCGGTCCCAGAGGAGACACTGGGCCTGCAGGACCTCCAGGACCACCGGTGAGTTCTGCTGTGCAACCAACACCCATATAAAGTGTAAAATATGAATCTATGGATCTGCTCTCATCACCTGTTTTCTCCTCTCCTCTCTTCTCCTCAGGGATCACCAGCGATTGGGATGGCCCCTCTACCAGAGCGGGGACGCAGGAGGAGGACCGACAGCTCTGTGGATGGTGCTGTGTTTGAAGAGGAGGAGGTGGAGGAGGTGGCAGATGGAGGCGAGGAGGAAAGGATGCAGAGGGACCAGGCGGGGCAGAACGGTTCGATGAAGGAGAAGGAGGGCCAGGGCATGGAGGAAGTATTTGCATCTCTGTCCTCTATGAAAGTAGAGGTGGAAGGTCTGCGTAACCCACAGGGGACGTACCACAGCCCTGCCCGCACCTGCAAGGAGCTCTGGCTCCTCAGCCCCGGGCTCCCGAACGGTACTTTATCAGTTTGTGTCTCCAGACATTTGATTATCACAGCTTTCTGCCTGCATGTCCTTATCTATATCTGTGTGATGTTTCTCTGGTGTTTTTGTTGTTGACAGTTATATTACCCGCGTGTGTCTTTGATCCCTCTATCCTCCTCTCTGTTTATCTGTCTCTTAAGGTGAGTACTGGATAGATCCGAACCAGGGTTGCCATAGAGACTCCTTCAAGGTGTTTTGCAACTTCACTGCAGAAGGAGAGACATGTCTGTACCCTGACAAGAAGTTCCAGTCGGTTAGTTTTCATGCAGAAAAACACACAAAGACAAACTAAACCTACATATAAGTGTTTAATAATTTGTGCAAAGCTCACAGGAGCCTCTGCCAAAAGCTGAATGAAAGAGATGAAACATGAGTGAATCATCATTTGTGTGTTGATTGTTTGAACTTGAGGCTGATTTTTTTGTTTGTGTTTTTTGTTTCCATCAGGTGAAGTTAGCAGCCTGGAAAGGGGAAAAGTCTGGCACCTGGTACAGTAAATTCAGGAAAGGAAAACAGGTATAGTGTGATGGTTGTGTGTGCTTTTGACGTGTGCCAATGTTTGTGTTGTGGAAGAGAAAATCACAGTTACAAACACTGCTGCAAATGTTGGACGTATTTGATTGCACACTAATTAGCATGTTGTCAGTAACAGAAAGGCATTGAGCATTTTAATTAAGTTGTCATTTTCAAAGCAGCATTTAAAACATTTGGCAGACACTATTTATAACACTGTTCAATTTTTATTATTTAGCCCAGACAATAAGACCAACTGAAGAGATCTGGCAGCAGTCAGATCACATCAGAGCTGCTACAGGGGGGAAAGTTTTCTGTCTGACTAAAAGAGCTTCAGCTAATTTTCTAATGCAACAGAAAGTCATATTTCTCTTTTATAGAACAGACAACGTCACTTACTGTAATGATAAATGACGAGGGGGTGCATTGATGGATGGGAGTACAGTTCCTTTCCTCTACAGTGTAGACTGGAGGTTTGAATCTTGGGGGTTCTTTCCACTGGCGCTTTTGTCTGCGCTGAATCAAACTGAGCGGTGCAGATTTGCTTTTCCATGAATGGTTTTACTACGCCTGGTAGAGCTCATGTGTATGGAGAAACCCCACCGGTGGTGGTGCAGACAGCTTGGTCTATTCAAAGACAGTGAGCAGGTCAGCAGTCGTCTTTCTTCACTGCAAAATTAATGTTACAGCAGGTGTGGGGCTCAAATTACCACAATTAAATCCTCCACTTATCGCGCTTATTAAAAAAAGCTTGCAGTTCCCTCCAGAGCAGACAAAGTGTTATTTAAAGAGTGGAGACTGAGAGATTGAGATGCATTCTGCAGCCCAGAATTCTCTCGGGGCTTTCTGAGGAGCAAACAAAATGCTCTTGGTGAGTTTCGACAAGGAGTTCTGTGTGAGGACGCCTCTGGGCGAGGAGTAGATTAGAGATGTGTTGCTCTGGCAAAAGGAGGAAGACAGGTGCTGTTCTCCTTCTGCAGTTTATAAGCTATGAAAATATTTCAAAAATTAAAGCCAGAGGTTGTGGCCTTGAAAAACAAAAGTGAGCCAAAGAAAGCTGCATCCAGTGTAAAATAGGTTCACAAAAAACGATAACAGTGACGATGATGATGAACATATTTTTTTTGACAAAAGCTGTGATTTGACAGTGAACTTTGTACAGCTCAAGATTGTTGTAGAAGTGTTGCAGAGTTCAAACGTGATCTCGCAACTTCAAAGCCCCTTTTAATGAGAAGCAGGCTTTATTTTTGGGTATTTATACATTTATATATTTTTTGGTGTTTATACCTTTCATTACCATCATTTTTCTAGTGAGCAAGTTTGATTGAATACTGTAAAGATTGTTTTTATTTTTCAAATGATGTGCATCAATGCATCAGTGGCATAGCTTTAGGGATGGTTGTTCCATCCCTTTGGTCCAGACTGAAACATCTTAACAAATACTGGAAGGGTTGCGTTAAAATGTCTTCAAGACATTCATGGCCTCAGAGGATGAATCGTTCTGACTCTGACTCTGTGTCTTATACCACCAGCAGGTTGACACTTTTGTTTTTTTGATTAAATGTCTCAGCAATATTTGGATAATTTACCTTGCAATGTGGTAAAAACCTTCATGTCCCTGTTTGTGGGTGTGGATGAGGCAGCAAGTAAAATAACCCAAATGCAGACACACAACTGGGCACGCAGACACAGTTTAGTGACTTATTGGCAAAGGGATTATACATAAACCCACAGACAAAGGTAGCAAGTCCAAACAGAAGTTGTTTAGAATCCCCAGATTAACCTGAGCAGGGCAGGTAAAGGGTAAAGGCAGGTAGGCACAGAGTGGGTTCAGGTTCAGGTGGCTGGAAAGCAGAGGTACGAAGCAACATTTACAATCTGGCAGCAGACTGAGGAAAAGGGACTGGTCTGCTGACAGGGTGACCGGGGAATGAGACACAGGTGTGGGAGTAAGGTAATGGATAGGGAAAGTCTGAGGGCATCTGGTGGGCAGGTGGAGAACTGCAGTTAAGCTGAAGGGGATTTGCATTTTTATTGGTCGACAATAAAGTTGGGATCAGTGATTACATGTAAACAGCTTCACATAATCAGATAAGAAAAAGTACATAATTCTGTGTCTGTGAACTACCTGCATGTTTATGTGCGTGTGTTATTCTGGTGTTTTTCCTCCAGTTTTCCTACTCCGGGTCGGACGGCGTTCCGGTCCATGTGGTCCAGTTTACTTTCCTGCAGCTGCTGAGCGCGACAGCCAAGCAGACCTTCACCTACCACTGCCTCAACTCCGCCGCCTGGCTGCACACCGCCACCTTCAGCCACGAGCACGCACTCCGCTTCAGAGGCAGCAACGGGGAGGAGCTGACGCATGAGAACACACATTACATCAGTGCGCTGTACGACGGGTGTCAGGTGAGCGACACAGATATAAATTTGAGCGTGAACGTTTAAGCAAATATTCGTTTTCTGATAGTTCGATTGTGTTTCTCTCTCTCTGCTGTAGACGCGCTCAGGGCAAGAAAGGACAGTGTTGGAATTCGATGCTCCGCTGTCCACCACGCTCCCCATCCTCGACGTGGCTGTGTCTGATTTTGGAAACGGGAACCAGAAGTTTGGATTCCAAGTTGGCCCGGTGTGCTTCAACGGTTAACCCGGCCGGCGGGATCAGGAGTAATTTAATAGGAAAAAGAGCCATGGACACTTTTTTACATGCAGGGAGAAAACTACATTCAAGACTTAACCTGATGCAACATATTTATACGTTAATTTACCTAAACCAGTGTTCCGCCATCTAAACGTTCGTCTTTTATACAGACGTTCATTCTCATACATTCTCACAACTGACTCACAATGCAGTTCACAAATGTACTGACTGTAAAATACCATATTTCAGAAACATTCACCCACCATGTTCTGTGTTATCATTGAACCTCAATTTGTTGTGTTTATGTTTGGTTATTTGTTGTTTGTTGTCATATTGTTGTTATAATTATCTATTATGTGATGTATATTGGAGTGTAATTCATCACGGTGCTATTATGTAGCTCCTTGCGGAGTGCATTACAAAAGGGAACTGGGGCAGTGCATTGTTTTTGTTTTTATATATTGTGAAGCCATATTTTATATTTTTTCAACATAACAAACCAAACTGTGGTACATGATTGCCTCAAGGTCTTTCTATGCATAGCTGTGTGGGGGAGTGACTGAGTAACATATTTTAATAAAAGTACATCGTGTACATTTAAGTTAATATGATGAGATTTAGTTTTATTGAGTGCATTTTGTGGAACGAAGCCAACAGAAAGAAGACTCGAGGAGGTGAACCTTCAGCTGGAACTCGCTTCAGTGTGCTCTTCGCTGTTCTGCACTTTGATCTGTTTGTCCCTCTAATCGTACTTCTCTTTTCTTACCATGGTAACAGGGTGGGAGACTACACAGGCTACAGTATAATGCAAGTCAATTTAAAGCTATTTTTAGAAATGGTAATGTCGGTCAGTCCACCACTACGACCGGCTGAAACTCTGACTGGAATATCTCTACTACTGGTCACCATGAAAGCCATCCCGCTTTTCTTAAACATCAGCATAAGGTTGATATTATTTGTTTTTCATTAAAAGTCTATAGCTATTGAATGGATTGTCATTGGGGTTTTCCAAATTTCAATTCTAAACTGAAAAAGAAATCAAACAATTTCACTTTCAGGTATCGAAATCAAAATATTATTCTCCCAATGTTTTGTTGTCTCTTCCCCGTCTATTGCTTCTTCACATGCTGCAAAAAGCGTTTGTTTGTATATTGAAGAAACTACAGCTGTTGTTGCAAAGTGACTTTTTCTTTTTTGTGTATTTAAATTTGTTCCCTATCGACCGGTGAAGAATTGTTATTTTAATCTAGAGAGGCAATCTCCGCCACGGCTCAAAAGTCACATTTATCCACATCAAATTACACTCGTACTGTAAATAGCAGCCACCCAATTCCCCGATCAAGCAATGAAAATGTTGTAAAAGCCTGTCTCGCAATGTTAACAAAAGTAAGAGAAATTCCTGGATCCAGATCTGCACCAAAAGTTAAGAGGCTCTGTTCTGGCCTGAGACAAATTCTTCATCCAAGAGTTAACATAACTTAATAGGCGAAGGTAATACATTAATTATGTTTGACGATACAGCCTCAGTGTCTTATATTACAAAGAGATACGGTTATATCATCTGGACTCCCTTGTCTAAAAATACAAATATGTCAGCGGTTAAAATCGAATTGTGGCTACTGATGACTTCACATTTAATCCTGGAGTCAGAAACTGCTTTAAACAAGCTGTCTGTAAGTTTATGATGTCACAACTTTACAGTCGCTCCCCTCGGCTGTGCCACTAGTGCGGCTTCGGTTAGCTCAAACGCCTGTAGAGCCGACCTGGGGACACAGTGGGCGGAGCCTGCTCAGGCCTGTGAGAGCTGACCAATCAGAGCAGACTGGGCTTTTTTAGGAGAGCGTTAGGAAGAGAGACAGGTTCTGACCAGGAGGGTGAGGAGAGGTGCTGCAGCAATGGACAGAATAAGAAAAACAGTGTATGAACCAAAGAGTGAGCATAATATGGGACCTTTAAATATAAGTCTGCTAAACATCACTATATTAGCATTGTCCTTGTTAGCATGCTAGCATTTTGCTGCGCCCCAATGGTGATCGACTAATGTTTCTACTATTAATACAACATTTTATAGATAGTAATGAGAGGCTTGATGACGACACATATTGCATGTCAATTAAAAGTAGTTTTTAGTAGTGTTTATTTTAAATATGTTGATGGAAGTCGTGCTGTATTGTAGGCAAGTGGACCTGCATTTGATATACTGACATGACAGTGCACCTGGAACAGCCTCTTGAGCACCTTTTATCCTGAATCGACAAAAATAAGTCGGGGGAATATCCATTTAACGCCTCGCAATCGATCAGTAAAATCGTTTACTCGAGCATCTGAAGGCTAGTGGAGGGATGATAAAAATGAAATGTGCTCTGAGTTTCAGCTAAAGAGGGCAGCAACTGCATTTTGAACCAATTCCAATGTGCTTTTTTTTTTTTAAAGGGCAGTTTAAATTGTCAGGATGGGTTGAAATAAAGGCAATAACTATCTGTAGGTACGTAGCACGGGCAACATATTTCAAACAGAGGTAAATAAGCACTCACATGGCTTTTTAAACTTAAATTTTGAGTCAGGTGTCTTGCAGGGAGATGATTTAAGGGTTGGCATGAATCCAGGGCTGTCCCTTAATTGTGTGTGTGAATTATCCTCCTACTCTGTATTCACTGAGCCCTGCAGCCTGAGCATAAACCATTCACATCCGCTGTCCCTGCCTCAGTCTTCTCTTACTCACCTCTTTTGTTGACCTTTCTCTCTCCTCAGCTCCTTCTTTGCCTCCCTCCTGCTCATCTTCCTGTCCTGACACATCTGCAACACATCTACCAGAGACATTTCCACTGATGCTGAAACTTTAATGAGGTGAAGCAGCTCATCCAGTGATGTTTAGCCGCCAATTTTCGGTCATGAAATATAGATGTCCTGACATGAAAGTCGGTCTCATCGTCGTTAACTACACCCAGAGTGCGAGCAGGCGTGGGGATCTGCATCTTTGCACTCTTTTGAGCTCCAACCCAACTTTCATCAGGGCAGCGTATCTGACAATTTAATATTTTATTACTTCTCTGTCAGGGGACTGGAGACACTGTGGATGTCAGTGTCCTCAGAGATAATACGAAATCCAGGGGAAAGGTAAAAGGAGGAAGGTTTATCTTTTCATTTTTATGGAGCCACTGGCGGTTGGTGGTGTGGCTAATGGTAGCAGCTATCGACGCGTTAGCCTCAAGGTTTGGTCAGGAGTTAAATAATTCTAAAGGAAACTATTGAATGGAAAGCCGTAGTGAAGATATTTATAGTTTTTCTGAGGTTAGAATAATAATGTGGGTGATTCTCTGGATCATTAGGTGCCAATAGTAACGATAAATACGTTAAATTTTGATTCTTTCTGCGAAAGATTAGCATGTAGCTAAACTAGCTAAATGAGAACGTTAGCATCGTCCCCCAGAAGATGCTAGCAGCAACGTTAGCTTAGGCATAGCTTAGCTTACAACACCATAATTGAAATACTCTGATTTACAGTATTGTTTGATAATATTTAGAAGTTTGATTAAAATCATCCTATTGATTTGTTCTTTATGGTAAATACTAATCATGCTGGGTCCATGGTTTAATAATGCAGGGTTTTTACACAAAAAAGTATATAACTATAAATACTTTGTTGATATATACATTGAATTCATGTTACCTATTATGTCGGCTAACACTAAGCTACAGCTTAAACTGACCAAGCAAACCCTAGCCTGAAAACTTGTCAATTTTTTAAAATGGAAATGCCAATACAATATACAAACAATGTTAAGGCTTCAACTCATATTCATATTTTCCAAATCAATCAATTGTTTGAAGTGTAAAATGTCAAAATAAAATGGATAAATGTCTGTAACAATGCCATTATGCTTAAAGTCTGGGTAGTTTGTCTCCTCTTATGGTCCTGATATTTCTGATTTAAATTGTGATTTTGCTCATAGTATTTATCATATTATTATTATTATTACGTGTTTATTTTCCTCAAGGCAAGAGATCATTTGGGAATTTGGAACCAAAAATCAGCACCTCATGCAAAAAAATTCAAGGCTGCTACTAAGTCTCACTGTTTATTGATCAGTCAGTTGTTTCATGCGTAAGATGTCAAAAATGTGAAAATGCCTCTGTTTCATGATGCTGAAAATGGTGTTGTTTCCCCTTTAAAATGTACAAATACCCAGCCATATGCTCAGGGTCCATCATTGGACTCTAAACAAAACTGAGGCCAAAATCAACTGTGCCGTCTCACATAAAATCTGTCACTCACAAGAGCTGTTAACAAAGTGTAATCCACTGCCTGTGTTGACGTAACAGATAATCATCTTGTTCTCCAACTCCTCCTTCTCTTACTTCACCTATGACAGTTGTCCTCTCCAGCTGGCGCCTGAGTGGCTCTCCTCAGCATGCAGCCAACACCAGGACTGTGTTCTTCTTCCACAGCCAGAGGGGATTCAGTCACTCCATCCTGGCCACCACCGTAGTCCTTAACCCCCCCCCCAGGCTGACTGAGGGAGGTGTACAGTCCTCCAGTGGTCCCAGAAGTAGACATCGGAGTCTCTGAGCAGTCACAGCTTGTCTTTTGTTTTTTTTTCTATGCTTGCAGTGAGACAAACCTGGGTTAAGGCGTGGGAGAATTGAAGGCGAAGGTGATGGGTCCACCTGAAGCCCTCTGGGTGCTACAGCTGCTGTTTACTGTCTGCTCGTGTCAGGTAAGAAGACACTGTTCACCTCGTCACTGTGCCCAACTTTTAGTCTCTGCCTCGGAGCATGAAGTGTGTCATACAAGCCAGAATTATTCTAGCTTTCTAACGTTGGATCAGATGCACTGGGATAAAGTTGATGAAGAATTTATAATCTCGTCCTATGGGGACGTAACAGCCTCTCTTTGCCAGATGGCAATTTTTGACTGTAAATGTTGTGCTCGACTTCAGAGCGTAGGAAAAGTTTGGAGAGTAATACACTCTTTGGCAGCACTTTTATTGGCTCCTTTTATTTCCAATATTTGAAGCATGTATTTGTTTACATGTGAAATGCATTTCTAGCTCCCAAAACACACGTCTTGTTAAAAATGTGTTAGATCTTTTGAGGCATTTTCTACACTGTGTCCAAAGAAATGAAGTGCTTCAAGAATGTGAGCATAAAAAGGACTAGATAAATATATTTTCTGCCAGAGGAGTTCTTGCCAGCATCTTCAAAACACTCCCCTCCAGTGACTCCTGAAACACATTTTAAAAATGTATTTTACTAGATTTTGTTCTCATCTGTTATTGTGGGTTTTAATGCGCCTGGCTCATTGTTTTGGCTGATAATTTGACGTATTTGGTCTTCTTCTCATAAGCAGTTGTGTGATGTACTTTTGCAACTTTGCTTTTCTCTTTCGTATGTATTGTCTGTGTAAGAAAACATGATTATTTCCTAATAATGCAAAGAGGAAGCTACCTGAGTCAGTGACTATGAATACCCTGAAGGTGTGTCACACCGCTCAGTTGTCATGTCGGCTCTATTGTGCCGCCCCGTCCCAGACGACCGTGTTGCCCCTAAGTGCTGCTGATTGAAATATTCATGTAAGTTCAGGCGTTTTATGTATAATCCATGTGTGTCCTGGGGGCTCTTTACGGAGACAAGAAAGCTTGATCATGTAACCGCTGATGAGAACAAAGGCACAATGAAACATTTAGTGTTGTTTAGTTAGATTGTCAACACGTAATCGCTCCAGGCGTGAACCAGGAACACCCGTGTTCTCCAGCAATTGCTGCTGCAGTAAAGAGAGACTCATCTTGTCATAGTACCACGAGAAGCACTTTCACACAATCAGCTATTAACACTAATGTTCTGTCGGAGGTCTTGATCACCCGAGGCCCTCTTAAACTGCTCAAAAGACAGCCTTAATACGGTTTGATAGCAGGATACTTAATGACTTTCCCTAATTTTATGAGACATGCTTGTATAGTAAATCATTTTGAACTGACGTCGAGCTTCAGAAGCTTCAGCTTCAATATTTAACCCTCTGTTTGGAGTCTTCAGCTGTAAAACAGGGTTGAGTACTTTTATATTTTTATACAGCATTCTACACAATCCCACATTAGTATATTCAAATTTCTCTTTTTGGATTCTTTTTTTTACAGAAAGTATGCATGAATGACATTTTAGCCAATAGCATATATGGCATCGCTCCTGAAATATAAATCACATAGTTATTCTTTATTCAGTGCTTTGGGATTGTAGGATGGATCGGTGTGTCAGTTTTTGATGGGTTTTTCTTACAGATGTGCTTTATGGTGATTTCTGGATTTTATCATCTTCATCAAATGTAGACGCCCAGTTTGTGGCAAAGGGAAAAGTTACCACTTCAGTACTTTTCTACTCATTCAGTTGTTATAAGGTCAGATCAAAACACAACAGAATCTAGCATTTCGCTGGAGACAGAAGAAGATTAACAAGTGGTAATTTTTTTCCCCAGACATAACAAAAAAAAGTATCTTACAGATTACTAACAGTGAAAATCAGAAAACACAAAAAACAACAGCTCAGAAGTTGGAAAATGACTTCAAAGATTGATTTTAAAAATATTGTTACGTGTAATAATTGGTTCAGCCCTAAAAAGATACATTTCAATACAGTGATTCAAAACAGTCAGTAGATTCAACAAACAGCTCCATATAAAAACATTTTCTGTATCTTTACAAAATTAATCATTAGCATTTTTACCGTTGCAGTTGGATGCATCAGTGCACATATTTTGAGAATTCCCTGATAGTAGAAAACAGTTAAGTACATACGTTTTTTGTATACCTCCTACACAGATAGCCCAGACACTTAGTATAGGCATATTCTTTATATATTGAGTACAGTGTGTAGTATTGAATTGGAAATACTCCCACGAGCTCCTCTTCAGCTGCAGTCCCTGGGCAGGTTGACACAAACACTACAGAATGCAGCATTGTCACACTGGCTGGATTTTATTTGGGGATTTCGTTGCTTCCATAGAAACGCTGCAGACACAGATCAAATAAAACATTTTCAGAACATCCTGTACTTCATCTCAAATTTTGATCAAATCCAGTGGGGGGAACGGCTCGCGTACTGAGCATGAGGTTAGCAAGCATCGCAGGCCACACGGTGGCAGTGTTACGTCAGTTTGCAGTGCCAATGAAATATACACTTAACCCGCACACACACATGCAACACAGACCAGGGACGGGTCAGACCAGAGCATTGTGCCCGCCTGTGGATGTGTGCATTCAATCAATATAAAGGGAAGTAGGAGGAAATGAACAGAATAATAGAAATCAATGTGTTCAATAAAGATGAAAAGGGAAAATAAGCGGATGGGGAAATAAGGGGTTGGAAAATAGAATACAAAAGCAGGAAAATAGGATAAATGTTTACTGAGATATTGTCATTGTACTTGCTTTTTCATTTAAGCAAATACTGTTTAAGAGGGGAATATGTCATTTTTTTTGTTTTTAATGAATAGAAAGAATAGAGCATGAGTGAGAGGGAGAGATGGAGGAGTGTGTCTGAGAGAGAGAGGGAGGGTGGAGAGAGGGAGAGGCAGAGAGTTAGTGGATAAATGAGAGAGCAGCGCTGGCTCAGCCACAGCGTCTTACTGCCAGGAGGAGGAAGGAGTCCAGGAAACACACACACACACACACAGCTCAGTCGGACCTAACCAGCTGTTTCCAGGAGCATCTCCTGCAGCCTGAGCTGAGCGCTGGATGTTTGGACCTGATGCGTCTTCATATGGAGGCATCTGAAGTGTCTTGCGCGCCAGGATTTATCCTCTAACCTGTGGCAGCGTAGGAGCGCAGACTTCAGCAGTGGGACGATCCCGTTATCACAAAACACCGACTTTGGATTGTGGAGCTGAAAAGTCTCGAGCGCGTGCACGTTTTACCAGCATGATTGCTGTCAACAGTTTGGACTGTGTGTGAGAGCCAGAGTTTTCTGTGTGTGCGGCGCGTGAATGTGTGCGTGTTAGGATGAGCGTTCCCATGTTGAAGATTGGCGCGGTGCTCAGCACCATGGCTATGGTCACTAACTGGATGTCCCAGACTCTGCCATCGCTGGTTGGACTCAATGGAACCATCATCTCCCCTGATGGCACACATGAGCGGATCGTCAGTGTATGTATCTGTTTATGTATTCTGAGTTATTTTTCCAAAACAAAAACTAACCCTAACCCTTTCACATTATGTAAAATTTGTAGGAGTCAGTTTACCAGCACAGATGTTTTTAAAAAAAATCATTTTTCAGTGTACACTCACATGCTCCAATCAGCTGTTTTGTACACATCAACACCCACTCTCTCAGATATAATTGCATAATCTCTCTAATGTGACACTCATTGTATTTGATAGGAGAAAATGCTCTTTTTGAATTGCAGAAAAACACCTAGAAACACCTTGAATAGGAGTCTAATTTGGGGATCAGCACATTTAGGCGACATGCAGCTGATGTTTGATGGGCTCAAATTGGAGCAGAATATAGAGAGAAAATAAACCACAAAGACAAAAAATAATTGCTGAAAATAGAGCAAAGCGTGTTGCAAATATGAGGAATAAATAGCTCTGATATATAAATAAATAACTGTTTCGGTCGATGTGAGTCATAAAGAAGAACATGTACAGTATGCAGCCAACGCTGTACACACACACACACACACGCACACACACGCACACACACACACACACACACACACACACACACACACACACACACGCACACACACACACAGACGCAGAGGGGTAATAAGATTGCCTTCTCTGTGACTTACTGGGGTGATATTTCTCCTGGGGAAGGCTGACTCACCCGTGGGATAGCCAGCAATTTGTTGCCCTAGCAACACCCTGGCAACCCCGCACGTGTGGATGCCGGACCACTGCACACACAGGTCGCTTCACTCTGTACATGTACTGTCTATGAGTATAATTGCGTGTGTGTTTGTATATTTGTGTGCACTTGGGTTTTGCATGATTTAGTCCTCTGGCTCGTGAGGCACCTCACAGCTGCGGTGTGGCAGCACTTTGCAAGTTCAGCAAAGTGCTGCCACAGTCTCATGCAAGCAGACGCCTACACACACACACACACACACACACACACACACACACACACACACACACACACACACACACAGAACTGGCTGGGAACAGATGGAGGTGTTTGAGGTGCTGTGTTGCTTCTTGTGCTACCTCAGGAAATGATAGACAGAGAATCTCTTCAATCTTAAGCTGTCATGTGAGTGTTCATCAGGTAGACACGTGTATAACTGCGAGCTAGAGGAGCAATTTCTCAACCTTCTGTTCAGTTGAACAACTGGATGTTGTTTAGCATCAGTAGTTTAGTTCCAGTATTCTAATACAGCAGAACTGTAATTGTCACGGTAGTTTGGTTCAAAAGTTTATTTCTTTTATCCGTTGCCAAACATATATCCATTGCATTTCTTGACTATTTGAAATGCTTATCTCTGACTTTTAACTTACAAGTTCAAGCATTTACTGTATCAATTGCTGTAAAATATCTATCTTAAGGTTTTTACTGTTAAACTAGAAAGCTAAAAGTGATGGATCCAATACTTTTAACCAACTATAAACATTTTTTCACCTTTACCGAATACAACTCCTCATCTATAACCTCCATTAGTTTTGTTTCTTGTTTCAGCCGATTTTCCAATATTTGTCTCTATTTGAACATAATTTTAATACATATGTTTAGCTAATGATTACACCTGTTAATACACTTTAGCTATAACTATCTTACCCATTCGTTTGTTGCTATCTGTTTTAACCATTCCCATCTTACTTTTAACTATTACACCTACGAAACCGTAACATTTAGCTAAGTATTTCAGTCAATTATCCATTAATCTTTACTTTTCTGTTTTAGCCATTTTCAGTCTCTTTGATCTATATATTCCAGCCTCTTAACCATTACCTTAAACTATTTGTTTTAACAAATGTACATGACTTTGAGTTGTACTTCAATCGCTTATCCATAGATAATTATTTTAATCTAGTTATTCTAAACATCTCTTATTTACTTTTAGCTGTTAAAAATCCCTGTTTGCTTGCTAACCACTTTCACACTCTCTCAGTCAGTAATATGCAGTCAATAAGAAGATATATATTTTTTAATCAATTTGCTTTTCAGATTAGTTGAACTGCTCCATAATCCTCTCAGGTTCCCGCTGGCATCGATCTGAAGCACCACTTTGGGTACAAGGAGGCAACATAGACTCATTTAGATTTTCTCCCTCTTGTGTCAGTATTAAAAGCGGTCATAACTTTTCTCGCATCTATCTGTTCAGTTCTTGCAGGAATTTAGCTGTTACCCTGCTTGCTCTCTGTATTTGCACTGATCATAATCAGCTGAGCTGCCTGAGTAGATTTTTATCTTTTTTTTCCCTCGTGTGAAATGAGCCCTCAGGTGCCGTATGTCCTCCTCCGTTTAATTACAGCAAGCAGCCGGCATAAACAATGCTTACATTCTCATCCCATCCACGTCGTCCTGTTTCAAACCCCCGTTGCCCCGTCAGCTTCATTGTAAACAGGACTTCAAGGTTACAACACCAGCAAACCCAGCTGATTGATTTATCAGACGTTTCCCTCCAGGCCTCCCCTTCTAGTACCTCCTCTCTCGCCTCCATCCTCCCAACGTCCTCCTCTGTCGTCATTCTGTTTCACGGTTTGTAGGGCAGCTTCACAGTGAGATGACAGTGACAGGCTGTTTTGTGTCAGGTTGAGCTCAGCCACACTTTGTATTGTTCTAAATGTTAGTACTAAGTAGGTCAAACCAAAGACCTGGTTGAATCTCACCAAAATAAACCCATGATTTCATGCGTTCTATTTTAATGTGGCGTGACTTAGTTTCGATGTTTAGACCTCAGGGAACAATTGCTTTCACCTCAGCGCTATCTAATGAGTTCCCAAATTATCTAAAAGATTAAAAAAAGATGTCATTATGTAAAAACGTGGCGGCTATATTAGAGCGATTGATAAATGAATGTCTTGCTGCATACTGCAGCCTTGATCACATCAACCAGTGCATGTTGGTCTTTTAAATGTACTTTAAGGTGCAAAAGATGAATTTATTCTAGCAAAGTAAATCGTGTCCGTTAAGGATTTCAAACTTAGAAGCTGGTTAAAAAAACGTTACTTTTAGAACAATCTATCCAAATTTCCACTATGTTCACCAGCTTTGGTTGCCACTTGGTGGCAGAGTCTGTTTTCAGTTTCCATGCTGAAGAAACTTGCCTGCTGCTGCTATGAGAGATTGAACCAAAACTGTGGAGTTGCAGGCTGGAAAACCAAAACAATGAGCTGAATTGCTTCACAGATTCACCATAAGCCGTTAATTTCACAAGTTATCATAGTTATTAGTGCTTTAAATTTTGTCTCCCTGTTGGGGCAGTTAGGTTTCCCTGCAATGAGCTTTACTGTACATTGTTGGTGTAGAAACTCCCATCTAATCTTTAGTTTGAGAAATTTGATAAAAAATGCAGTTACAGGTCTCCTCAGAGGTATAATCATCAATGTGTGAGCTCAGTGAGCAATCGCTTGAATCTAGAAGACTCAATTGCGATATAAAAGTTTCATACTCCAGCTTTAAATTCAAGAGGAGGAAGCATTCTTGGTTGCCCCGTGGTTCAATTGGAATTCTTTTGGTAAAGATTAAGATAAAAATTTCAGCCACCGGAATACGTTTTTAGGATATTGAATGCTTTAACATCTAAAAAAACAACTTGAAATCAAGTTTTAGGAATCAACAAGAGGATAACAGCATACATTACACCATATAAATTGAGGTTTTCAAGGTTAATTCAGTCATATTTTAATTGCAATACAATGTGGTATTCAGTTGCTACTCAAACTAGAATGGCACTCAGCCAGTTAGAATGCATACCTCCGCCAAGGCACAAAGGTGCCCTTAATTCAATCACGTCTTATCCAATTTAAAACTTCATGTTCCTGTCTTGCTTTAAATTATAAACTGCTCATAACTGCTTTTACATCATTTTAGATCACTCAATCTGTAACAGCCAACCTCGAGGACAACAAAACAGTGCAGATGGAATAATGATCTCCATTGTTTTGTTGAAGAATAATAGATACATTATTAGTATCAGCATCAAATTGCACTCAGTCATAGATACCAGCCACCAGATGTGCCTTTTTTTAAATCAAGATCCATGCATCATTCCCTGAGAAATTAACAAAAATGTTGAAAAACAGCCTATTTCACAACCTAAAAGAAAGTCAGGAAATTGTTTTTGGATCCGTTCTGTTATCCGGATCTGCACCAAAACTCAATGGGGTCTATTCTGGGCTGAGACCCATCCGAGGTTCATGAAATCTGTTCAGTAGTTTCTGTGAAATCCTGCCGACAGACCAACCAACCAACGGACAGAGATGAAAACATTCAACCTTCTTAGCGGAGGTAAATTCTGTCTGTGTAACTTACCTCCACATCATTCAGGGATCTTTTTTGTTGAAAAAAAAATATTGCACCAAACCAAAAATATATCCAAGCAACAACATTATACATTTATGCTGAATGTTGTGGTTAAAGCACTTATGTTGTTGACACACACAAAAACATGTTTTGATGAACTCTGTATTTTGTATGTGAATTAAAGAAGCAGCAGAGAAGAAGCATAGACTGGCATTAGAATGGACTGTGGGAGTAGAGACATTTTTTTGTGTAGATTTCCGGGCACTCTGGGGAGCCAGTGACTTTTTGCCAGAGAGAACAGCAGCTCGGCTGAGATGCAGAGGGTGGAAACTCTCCAGTTCTGCTGCAAGCTTTCCTGGACACAGACATGTGGGAGATGTCACAGTTGATTTTAGCTGCAGACGAGAAATATCCAATTTAGACACGGATGTCTATGGTGCAGTCAAGAACAATAAAGTGCAAAGAAACACGCACTCTCCTTTTTACAAACCTAAATGGACACTTAAATCACGGAATGAGTCCAGTCAGGAGCTCCTGAAGTGCTGCTGAGATTCACCGGCGAGATAGAATTAGACATAAACATTTTAAAAGAAAATGTTTGTGTCCACCCTTCTAACTACAGCGTGACCTGAATAACGTGCCGAGACTGAGAGAATGTGCGCTGTGTTTGAAAATGCACAAAAGAAACCGCTTCAGTTCTGTGACTCATTGGTCCCTTTGAAAAACACTTCAGAAAAACAGATTCACACAAAAAATAAATAATAAAACATGCACTTCAGGGGCTTTGAAATGTTGCTTTGGCAGCCACTTTAGTTTTTGCTTTAAAATAGCTCAGCATGATTTACTGCTCATTAATGTTGAATTGTCTTTCACATGTTCACCTTCACATCAGAATGGAGACATGTTTAACAATTCCTGCACATGCCTCCTATATGCTGTAATCCAATATTTGCTTTTTGAACACTGTGGGAGCTCGTGTGTGTTTCTCGTGAACAGCCTCGTGCTCACGGAGCTTTCGCAGTTTGAACATGATCGAAGCACACGTATTGTGCGTTAATCTTTGTCACAGTGAATGGACTGAAAGGGACACATTTTAGACTTTATAGATTTATTCAAGCTCCTGTAGAGACCATATTGGCACGGCAGCTAGTTTCTTCTGATGTCATACTCAGGATGGGAGGATGAGATGTAGTACTGCTGTGTTCCTGGGTACAAGTTTTATAATGCAGTCTTACAAATTGTTATCATTTCACAACTTCTTAGTTGCGATGAAAAAGACAGTGAATAGTGAAAATCCAGAGGTACCCGGGCCGTACTTCCAGTTTACTACCAACAGCTATTGTTAGCATTAAACAACTTCCTAGATAACATTACCATTAAATAGTGTTATGTGATACAATAGAAAATGTGTTTATTCCTTCTAAAATATCAATACACATCTTTCACACACTTATTTAAGAAAGTAAAAGGCACTGAATGCTATCAAACAGTAATTATAGCAAGGAAGTTACTGAATGCTAACGTTAGCTATGGGATCATCAGATAGTTGTTTTACTTTGAAAAATGGCCCAGGTCCCTTCGGATTTCCCCAGTTTCTTTTTGTTAGCTAATCCGATAGGAAGTGGTGAAATGAAAATGAGTAATCAGGTTTCCTACATTTAAGCAACTTCTAACCTGGAACACAGCAACACGTAATTTGAGCTTCCCACCCTGAGCATGACGTCAGAGGAAAATGGCCAGTGATATAAAGTGGGTTTTGAAAAGTGTTCACCAGTGGAAAATAAGGCCTTGGCCATAATATACTAGTCTTAGTGTTCAGTCAATTTTATATTCAGTATGGCTCAAAGTAATGATTTTTTTGAATATTCCATGTTTTGTCTGATCAATAGTTGGTTTTGAATTGTTTTGAATAAGCAAGATTGTGATTTTTTCTTGACATCGATTATCTATGTATGTATGTGCTGACTTATTGTTTGAGAACTATAAAACAGCCTGAAAAGGTGAAAGTGAATGACTTGAAGGAGGAGTTCATCCAAAAATGAAAATTCAGTGACTATCTACTCAACCCCATGCCAGAAATGTTGTAAATGCGAAACTTCACCTGACTTTCTATCAGTGTGAGAAGGTAATGACTGAATTTTCTTTCTTGGGTGAACTTAACATTAAAATAAATAAAAAAATGGCATAATTGGTTTTGATTTTGACACTTAAGTATGGAACAATGCAATTCAAGTGTATCTTAGATCCAATAGAAACGGCTTCAGTATCCTCAAAAATATGAGCTACTGTATTGACAAAATGCAAAACAAACAATGAAATTGTAGAATTTACTCTCAGCTTCACTTTGCTGACCTTCTCCACTGCTGATAGCACGGCGGAGGTGTTGTTCCTGCAGCGACATCATTAACGCAGAGCCTGTTTGTGTGCAGGGTTTGTACCCGGGCTCAGAGGAGGGCTGGCAGGTGTACAGCACGGCTTCGGATCCCGACGGCAGGTGTGTTTGCACGGTGGTCGCGCCGGCACGAAACCTCTGCAAACGAGACCCTCGGAGCCGACAACTACGCCTGCTGACTGAACAGGTGTGTGTGTGTGTGTGTGTCTTCTGTGTTTGTTAGTGTTTGTCTGACTCCGAGTGCATCTCTGCATGTTTCGATGGTCAGAATTGGGATGCAGCAAGGGGGGGAGGCAGCGTACTGGAATGAAATATTCACTGGACTGTCTCTTTGTTTTGACACTTGCGGAAACACACATGAACAGACACACATACACACACTCAGGTTTCACTGACAGATGTATCCCTGATACATCAGTAGCTGTATCCTCTAAAGACCCCCAGTCATTCAACATGCCGAAAGAGTTTAAACTCAAAGGAAACACTGACAGATGGGAGG
>CAEMYA010000034.1:1097382-1122871 GCA_903131615.1 Diplodus sargus
CGTTTTTTTTTTTTAGGAGGGATTTGAAAGTAAGAAGACATCTCAGTGTTGAGGCTAAAAAAATAAAAAATAAAAGGGGTGTCTGAGGATAACCCTTTATCCTCCTTCTCAACACGCAGCTGTGTCATACATATAATCCATATGGTAAATGCTGATCTTCTTTTTAAACAGCAGACAGTTCTCTCAATTCACTCTGACTCAAATGTATCCAGTGTGAGATAATTTCTAAAAGATCTTTATGAAAAGAAAAACATAAAAAAAATAACAGTCATTATCTTCTCACCCACATGTGGATGACATTTCTTGAGCTTCACAGCAAAACCATGTGCCAGTATTCTCCTAAACAACCGAAGTAGATAAAGACTTGTTTATGGGCACATAAAGACGAGAAGAACGAAAAACAAAAAAAACATAAAATGGTTCCATGCAACTATTCCAGCATAATGCAAGTCTTCAAAAATTGATTCGAAAATCAATTTACATCCAAAATCAAGTTAAAAAGCAGACGTACCCCTTCTGAAGCGGGTGCACAAGCTCGACTGTCCATTCAATAATGCCGTTTCAAATCGATTTTGCATCGTTGGAATCCCAATTTTGGACTTTTTTTGTTTGTTTGTTTTTTTCATTCAAAAATGATTTCAGTACTTCAGTTTTTAAGGAGAATGCTGCAACGCAAAAATAAATGTTCTATGAAATTTAACCTAACTTGAGTGGATAGACACTTTTGAACTTTTCCCTAAACTGGTCTTAAACTGTGGATGGCGGGCAAAATGCAAAATTCAAAAGAAGAAAAAAAGGATTTGTCTATCCATTTTATGCTGTGTGTATCTGGGTCGCAGTTCCAGTGGAGTAGCTGAAACGTACTTTCCTCCAGCCACATCTTCCATCTCCTCCTGTGGGATTGTGAGTCCTTCCCAGGCCAGATGGAATATGTAGTCCCTCCAGCATGTCCTGGAGATGCTTTCCATTTGGCTAATGTGGCTCCTTCCTGTCTCTTTCTCACATCTTAGCGCCTCTCAACACATATGACAGAGGAAGATGTGAGGAAGAGAGGAGGGGAGGTAAGAGTGGGAGGGCAATTACTCAGAGAATCTCAACTGTCAAATGTGTAGAAATAATTGAGCAGAAGAGAAAAACATTACGCAAGACCAAACACAGCACAACACAAAAAACAGCTGGAGTGCATTTGACCAAAGTCGAGAAAGTAGAAAAAAGTCAAATCAATTAGATTGTTTGTTTCAGTTTTCAGTGTGAGATATCTCTGCCGTCTTCATGGTGCAATAGTCCTTCAGTTTCGCAGCTTCAGAAGAATCAACAGACCTGCATCACTGAAGCACATTGCAGAAATGTCCCTTTTCCCTTTTTTCCTCCTCCGCTGAATTCTGACACTAGAAACTGGAAAATATCGGAGAGTCCATCTTTTCCATCTGGTGAAGAAGTGATTGCCAGATGGTATAAAGTTGATGCACAGCCTCTTGTAGCATGACACATTTTTTTTTCTAAGGTCAGACGATGCATAAGATCTCAAATCCATAAACTGTAAAAATTGGAGGAAATCTTTCCTTCTATTTTGAGTCTCCTTGCCAGGAGCGAAGCCAATACTGTCATGTTTTTGCCGCATGGGTTGAGATTGACATGGCACGATTCTATGCAAGATATTGCTATTATAGAAATGGAAGTTCCTAGAATGCCAGAAAAGAATTTGAATAGAGTTTGCCAAAAGTGTTTCAGTGTTGGACAAAGCCAAAATATATTTGATACGGCGGATGCTGTTATTCCACAACGATCGCAGCAAGGATCAATATTTGGAATACGTTTAGCCAATGTCGCTTTAGGATAATGTTTCAATTAATGTGTGTTCTGCCCTGACTCTGTCCTGCCAATGGGCAATTAAAGCTTCAACAGAACAGGATGTGGAGCAACAATTTTTTTATCCCTAGATTGCAGACTATGTTGTTAGAAAGTCACTTACAATATTAGATCAGTTTTGATAACCATCGTTCATATGGATGCATTTTGTTTTTGTCATAAATAGATAAACAGTTGTTACTCACTACTCTGTGCCTCATCATCCAACCAGGGGGAGTTATCAGTCTCCAGAAGTGCAAAAAGAAAGTGGGCATGGTGGACTACATGAGTCAGAACCTTTTAAATCCTGCAAGAAATGGCGAGGAAGGTTTTTAACCGATGGACTATTATTTCTATCTATTTGTCTGTGAAAGTCCACAGGTAGAATAAGTCTGATTTTTCAGGCTCAGGCTTATATTATAGGATAAGAATAACTATGGCAGTGCTGCATTATAGGATTGTGTAACTGCCTTTTTCACTAAATGAGCCCAGATGCACTTTGAATGTAAAAGAAGGAGAAAATGAATGAAGAATAATTAGGCGAAGTTGCAAGAGATTCGTTCGTCATTCATATTATACACACATCTAATCATTTTTGCTTCATGGATAATGAGTAACATTAGAGCTTTAGTTGGCTCTTTTGTTCCTGTTCCCACAAGTAGTTTGTCTAATCCACAGAATATAAATCATATAAAAACATTAATATTACAGAAATGCAGTTTCCACAACAGACCTCCGACTGTCCCGTATCATCCGGCCATTCGTTGAACAGATTCACATTGAAGGGGCGCTGTTAAAAACGTCTCCATAGATTACATCAGTGGTTCCTGTGGGAGCCTCCTCTCTCCTCACTCAGTTTCCGGCTCACAGGTTAAAGGATGGAGGATTGAGTCTGGGGAGAAGCGTAATTAACTCAGAAACTGGCTTTAATCCATTCCGGGGTCTGGGGTTTCCTCGCAGACTTCACAGATCCACAGGGAAGTAGTCAGAATGCAGTGCCTGCACTGGGTTTACTTCAAGCTACCTGACCCATAGGAGAGAAAAGATGCATTAGTGTAGGACCTCGTCCTCTCTCTCACTCAATTTTCATCCCATCTTTCATGCACCCGCAGGAGCTGAAGGGCCAGATGTCTCAGCTACGGCCCCTTCTGTCAGTGGTGGAGCAGTACAGATTGGACCTGCAGACACTGGGCACCCTGCGAATGGAGCTCCTCAACTTGTCAATCATCCTGACAGCCATTCAGGAAGAGATTGGAGCGTACGACTATGAGGAGCTTCAGCAGAGGGTTTTACTGCTGGAGACCAGGCTACACAGCTGCATGAACAAACTCGGTAAGTGCTGGAGGGTCATTAATACTTAGTAATAAAAGTATTGCCTGAGCTGCCCTTGACACTGAACATTTACCAGGCGGAGAAGGTCTGATAGACAATGCTGTCACAATGCATTATGGGAATGATAGGATACAGAGTTTTGAGAGAAAGAAATTGATACTTTGGATTAATAGTAGTGATATCTCTGCCTTTGATAAAGGCAGTTTACATGTAGTTTAACTATAAACCAGCTGCTGAGTGGAGCAATCTTGTAACAACTAATAAATAAGTATTTACTTAATCATTAGTTACTCTTTTTGTGCTCCATCAAGTAAAGTACAACATAATACTGAGTATTTACCAAGTAGACTCTAAGTTAATTATTACTAAATCATTAGTTACTCTTTTTGTGCCCCCTAAAATAAATACTTAGTAGCAACCAAGTAGACTTGTTTATTACTAATGACTTAATCATTAGTGACTCTGTGTGTGTATCTTTAGATAAAATGAAACAAAATACTCAGTATTTACCAAGTAAACTCATAATTAGTAATTACTTAATCATTAGTTACTCTTAGATTAACCCCTGAAGTAGTGATGCTGAGTAGTTAACAGGTAGACAGTATTTACAAATAGTTACTTATAAATTAATCATCAGTTACTCTTTGTGTGTTCCTTAATATAGAAATACTACTAATAATACTAGTTACCAAGTAGACTCATTAATTAATAATTCCTTAATCAGTAGTTACTTTTTTTGTGTTCTTTCAAGTAGCTATCACAACAACAAAACTTAACAACTTTAAGATTAAAGTTATTGCCAAGTTCACTCATCAATAACTATTTACTTAACATTCCCTGAAGAATATATGTATATAAAAGATAAGATACTTATATTATGTCGCCACCTCAATTTCCTCTCCTCCAAACAGGAGAGTATCATAAATATGAAGACAAAGCCAACAGGTGGTCAGATCCTTTGTGCTAAACTGCGCTAGCCAGCTGCTGGCAGAATCTTTCCATTTTCTGGATAGACATAAAAGTTGTATTGATTTTCACTTCTCACTCGCTAACAGACAGTGAATAAGTCTACAGCAATTCCCATTATGTCTGCCTATTGCTTTAAGAGCAGTAGGCAACAAGGTCAAACCGCACATAAAGATAGAGACATACTGTTAGTTGTGTTAGGTAGACATATTTAAGTGAAAATTGAATAGTGAATAAACAGCATAGAAGTAGTGAATGCTGCAGAAGTGTTTTTTATGTTTTCTATGTGAATGTTGTGATGTTGCTTCTGCAGTGGAAAAAAGAAAATCGCTATTGAAATCCATTATAAGTGAAAGTGAAAGAGCTACCTTCTTTTTTTACAGCCACTTTTCAAACTTGAAGAGTGTTTTATAATCACAGGATAGATTTTGCTGCTAAAACACTGTAACGTTGGCACCAAAGTATCAAGAAGAACCTTGAACTTCAGTCACAGTTTAAAACATTTTCTTTGAGTTTCGAGAGAAGATTATTTAAACCTTCCAGTCGATGTTTTCATCTTGTGGTGGGGCGATACATCTCTTTCACAGTTCAGATTGAGTTAGGACTATGTGAGGCAGATAAACAAACTGTCCAGGTGACCTTGGCAGATGATATCACTCACTCCAAACCTGAAACTGTGTTTAAACCTAACACAGAGCGTTGCTTCACCTCCTTCCTTTCGTTAACAGGTTGTGGTCGCCTCACTGCAGTTAGTACCCCGATCACCGTGAGGGCCTCGGGGTCTCGCTTTGGCTCCTGGATGACTGATGCCATGATTCCCAGCTCCGACAGCAGGGTAGGTGGACGGTGTGTGCATCCGTCTGTGTGTGTGTGTGTGAACATGACAAGTGGAGCAGGTGTTATGAACGCGGTCACAAGATAGCTAAGCTCTATTTTTCTCTTGTTGTATTTCTTCTGCCCCTCTGCTTTACTTCTAACATGACTGCTGTGTGCACTCTGTCTTCACTTGCTACACGCTTCACCCATTTCCTACACACACACACACACACACACACGGTGTTTGGTGAGTGAATATTAAGCTAGTTGTCAAGGCGACTGTCTCCCAGTTGCCAGGTGTGATTTATATCGCCATGGTGACCCTTGGCTGTTCCCTATTAGAGCTTCTCCCCGGTGATGAGAAGGAGCTATACACGGCAGCAGTATCCCAGTTACCGGTGTGAGTGTTGTTGCAGTTTGATGGTTGTGGTCCGGGGCTCTTCTCTTCCCCGGTCCCCGTGTCTGGTTGCATCTCTGTCCCAAGAATAGCAAGCATTTTCTCCTGTCTCTTTCTTTTAATGTTGTGTACCAGATGTTCCTGAATCTAGGTTTGACATTCAGCTACACACAAGGAAAGCATTTTATACAAATCCAGGGAACGCTCTCTCTGGATTTGTATCCTAAATAAACCAGTGACACTATAAAAAGCTGTAATCTGCTGGAATCACTTTTATCTTGCTTCTCTTCAAGCTTAACGGAGCCCTGTGGAGTTCTCTTCTAAACAAACACAGTTATGTTTACCATTAGTGTTTCTTACCAAAATGCACTGGGTGTATCCTTGAGGCCTCGTAAATGTCTCAGATGCATTTCCTCCCTCAAAAAACATTTGCAGAGCAGATTTTTTAATCATTTCGAAACTTGCGGTGTTTACAGTAAACCATGGATGTCTTATGGAGATCTGGATACTGCGTTCTAAGATCACACCCCCATTCATTTGAATGAAAGTTGCTCACTGGGCACATTCATTGAGAAGGTCTTTGCAGGCTTCCTCAAGAGGAAATTCGGATAATACGGAGTCATTTCAGGGTGTTTGTCACGCTTGAAAAAGTGCATTCAGCATCCTGCTGTACTGGCCCAA
Organism: Diplodus sargus; assembly: GCA_903131615.1. Lineage (NCBI taxonomy): Eukaryota > Metazoa > Chordata > Actinopteri > Spariformes > Sparidae > Diplodus > Diplodus sargus. The sequence goes on from CAEMYA010000034.1 coordinate 1,103,423, forward strand.
AAAGCATTTCTCCTGTACACAGTCACGGGAAAAATAGAGGCTACAAAAACACATTCAGCAAACACAGAGCAACATTATCATCCCAGTGGAGTTAAGTTGCTGGCGACGAAAAAAAACCCATGCAGGTGTAAAAGACCGGCTGCTGCTGTCATTAAATTCCAGGGATGTTCCTAACGACCAATTCCCCTGACTTGTCTCAAAGTAAGAAAATACTCAGGGAACAGACCAAATCTAGCACAACCTAATCTGTGTGGTTAAACATTGTCAAAAAAAAATCTTAAAATGCAACAGTTAACAGGAGTAACTATCATTTGTAACAGATGCTCGATTTATCCAAAGCATTTGACCACAGGGCTCAACAGCACCAGCTGCTCGCCTAACGCTGGTAAATTATGTAAGAGGCTGGTAGATTTTCTTCACCAGCCAACCGAAAATCAATGTTAATCTATTGGGCGGTTCATGAAATATGAACATCCAGTAGCCATTTGGCCTGTTTTACAAGGAATTTATGACATTTCAGTGCAGATTCTTTAATTTCAAATTTAAATGTCTTCATTAATAAGAAAAAAAAGGTAATTAGCAGCACTGGAAAGATGGCCCTTGCATAAAACCTGGCTGTCTATGCAGTAGAAAGATAAGTTGTTTTTTAATTGGTGCTACATGACAGAGAAAATGGGCTGTGCTGTTCCCCTTTGCTCAAACAGCAGTAAACCAAAAGTGTTGAACAACAACCTGTAGTTGAAACAGCAGCTTTAAAATCTGGTGAAAACAAGTCGGGATGTGGGTGCTAATGAAGTTTACCGTTGTTTATTTGCATTTACTACAAACAAAGTGATACAAATCTGGTTTAAAATGGTTAAAATCACCATTTAACTGACGACTATTTCTTGTGTGTGAGTATCACATTTAATCTTCTAGATGACAGAATCACCCACAATGAAAAAAAAGGAAAAATGGACTAAATGACACTTTATTTACTTTACTGCTGAAGGTTAGTCAGTGCACAGTTTTGTTGGTGTTTGCTGAACGTTTGCTGCTGAACAGCATTGAAAAAGACAAACAAACAAAAGATGCAAAAAGAGCAAGCGTGGATGCTGAAAATACGATTGTGCGACTTTGACAAAAGTTGTGACTGTTCGAATATGTTATTATTATACTAAATAGTCTTAGAATAATAAACTTATTGCATCAATTTCCCGACAGAAGGGTTTTTCTCTCCAAAGAAATAAAGATACAAATCCAAACAGTGACGTCTGTGAACACTGGCAGCATGTACACGACCTTGGCGGCCTTTGATATTTCATAAGGTCACTATATAAGGTTGCTGATAGCGAGCATCAAAAACATCACCGACCAACGGGAGAAATATTTTATTTTCTCAAATGAAAATAAATCAGATAAAAAATCATCATGCACATTTCCAGGCTGGACAACCTGTATCTTATCTGTTAAGATAAGACACACACACACACACACACACCGAACACACACACACACACACACACACACACACACACACACACACACACACACACACACACACACACACACAGACACACACACACACAGGCTGTAAGTAAAGTCATTCTCATACATCCTTTGGTATCCATGACTACAGTGTCTGCACAGGGTCCCAGTTTGGCATTTATGAATTCTTCATTAGCTCATAAATCTGTGAATGTGTGTGTGTGTGCGTGTACACATTATACTTTACACTCTCACACGCGCGCGCATTCACACACCTGTCGCTGTATTTGAGAACAGCTGCTGAGGTGTGGATATCCCCTGATCTGTCAAGATGTCTCTGCTGAAAGTGCGAGAGGGAGAGAGAGATGCAGCAAAACAGAGAGGGAGAAAGAGAGAGGGAGAGAGAGAGGATGGGGCCAGTTGTTGAAGAGGTGTGAAGCAGGGAAATGAAAGAGGGGGTGGACAGAAAGAGGGAGAAACAAAGAGGGTAGGGAGGAAACAGGAGAAGGCTGATCAAAAGAACAACAGTTGGGACAGACAAGCAGGATGGGATGAAAGAAACATCGGAGGCGAGGACACAAAAACAACAGAAAGGAAGAGGAGAGGTGGGAGAAAAAGAAATCAAGACAGGTTGCTGTAAACATTAAAGATGGTTTGAATTTTTAAAGGGTCATTGGTTGCTGTAATCATTCGTCTTCTCCCTTCTGACCGTGAAGTGCTCCCTCCCTACTGTGACCACATCGTGAGAAATAAAGGTCGAATCTACAACCTTTGTTCCAGCTGCAGCCAGTTTGAGTCAGAATCACGTCCAGGCATTGTCCAAAGTCGACCTGTCACACATGTAGCACACAGTGTCTGTGTCAGATGGCTTCTCACCTACTGGAAATACTTTGGTTCATGCAATGAGTGGAGCCTGACCTTTTCATTTCTTGGGTTGAGTTTTCTTTTAAGCTCTGTATCAAAGTGCTACATCCCCAAACTGACCCACCTGGTCAACTGAATTACATTAATGGCTTGGCCAAAAAGCCTATTGGGTCATTTTGAGCAGCACACTGGATTATTATGCCCCTTCAAAAATCAATTTGATAAACAGAAGGAATGAAAACCACAGATGATGAATGTTTCTGCCTTGATATCAATACTTCATTTATTGGGAGATATCCGCAGCATCAACAAAGCTGCAGCTGCTATACTCGTCATGACGCCCACTCGGTGGCTGCTAATGACCTGCTCTGTTCAAATATGGACTCACTCGGACAATACGTGGAATTTGTACGAGGGAGCTGGCAGGAACAAGTCAGAGTAATTATAAGGGAGGAAACAAACCGTTTAAAGCATTTTAAAAAATGGAAAAGTCTGGAAAATGTTGAATGATGTGTAAAAAAAGCCAAACGTGTTGCTGCACTGATGCAAGCACACAGTTAAGATTCATAACTGTTTGCACAAATTGGGTGTGGCTGCAAATTAATTAGCATGAAAGAGGAGGATTTCACGCTGATGCACAGGATTACCAAGAAAGGTGAGGTTCTCCAAACATTAGACATTAAACTGGCTTCATCTGGCGGGACGAACTGACAGCGTCACATTGCGGCACTCTGGATAAAAGAAGCTTGTGCGTGTGTCTCATAAAAGTACTTCAGTCAGACGAGACTTATAATAGAAACAAAACGAGTGAGTGGATATAAAATAGGATCCTTTTTTATCGTGAACAGAAGGAACAGACTTTGGCGCTTAGACTTCAACTGGAAGTAGGTCAACATGTGAAGCAGTCCAACGTATTAGATGTTTCCAGTATGAAGGAGACTTCCCACCGGTGCCCAGACACTGGCGGTGGTGAGGAAAGGAGTTTGATGTTGGAGAACTTCAGAGGGTTGACTGGAGATGGCCAGACATGTGTGGTTGAGGTGGTGAAAGGGTGGAGGTGGGTTGAGATGCATATTAATGCAAGTGGGAGACTGTGCTTGTGACTTAGAGGGCATGCTTTAAAGACAAAGTCTTCCTGACTGAACTTTGGCTAAGCTTCGTAACCTTCAGTAGAAAAAAGGGGTGTTTCAAGCTTTTTTTTCAAAAAATCAGATTTGACTGGTGATTTTGTACATGTAGTTTTTATGCTTTAAGTTATGGCTCTCTTCCTGTTCAGTAGAAAGGGGTCTGATATTGTTTGCCAGAAATAACTGTGGCAAATGTTTGCCTTCAAACAGCTTGAGTAAGACAAATGAAGTTGGACTTTCAGTACAAAAATCCATAATTCAGTTTTTTAGACTTTCATCCTTTTCTTTCATCCTTTTCTTTCTTTCTTTCTTTCCCTCCTTCAAATAGTGTTTCCATAACGTTGCCCACTGTGGATTCGGGTTATGTGTTTGGTTGGTTTCATTCAAATAGTAAGTTTCTGTTTACTCATGCTAACCTTATTGTTTGTAAAAAAAGACTAGAACTTAAATGTGTCAATGTATAACTTTCAGAGGCACAGGCAAGGATTTATTGCTCTGAACGAAAGCACAAGTATTTGCACTGAACAGGATAAGGAAAAGTATAAACCTATCCTTGGAGGGGAGTCTGGGCGTAGGCCGACTGGGGAGGTGTGAGTTCAAGAAACAGCAAAAAAAAAAATAAACCTCCCCGCTTACATTCTTGTATGCACCGTTTGTTGTATAATCAGCATCTGGAGCTTGTTTATATGAAGCAAATGGTGCAGTCAAATGCGAGAAGATTACAGCTGCCAGGAAAACAAAGGGACTCGTGTTCCTTTGAAACACGGTTAAAAAAAAATTAAAACGGAGAAAGCCTCATCAGATGAGCTGGTGAAGCAGGGAAGAAAGTGGGAGATGCGAAGGAGAGTGTTTGAAGTAAAGAGCGAAGCTATCAGTCTGTTCCATTGTCTTTGCAAACCACAAGCTGAGTCTCAATTAAACATTTTGTTATTGAAGTCCCTCAGAATCACTGCAATCAGTTGCTTTTGTCTGAAGTTTTCTAATTCTGTGGGAATTTTAAATATTGCGACTGCAAACTAACTGTTGCCGCCACTGCAGGAGAGATCTTCTTCTTCTTTGACCCACGGAATAAAAATCCTTTTTATCTGCTCCCTCTCGTCTGCTCTGTCTACTTTTCTCTGTTTGGAGAGGGAATTACGAGCCTTTTTCACCAACAATGCTCTCTTTTGCCGGCACTCTCTGCTCTTTCCTTTCATCTATTTCACCTCTTGTCCCTCTTTGGGTAATTAATCCTCCATGCTGTCGACACTCAATTTGCCTCCCATCTCATCTCTTCTTCCCTCTGGTCGTCTCTCGTTCTCTGTCCATTTGTTTCTCCAGGGATCTCTCTCACCACCCGTAAAAGAAAAAACCATCCAACAGATTTTATTAGCTGTAGCTGGCGAGCGTTAGCTAATTAAGGTTAACTGTGTGTGGGTTGAAAACTCTGTCTCTAGCTCACTAGTTTTAAAACAAGAGGCCTGTAAAAGGGTCTTAAATACTCAGCTGATGGCTACATACGTTGCGTTGCTCTATGGCTATGTTCAGACCGCCAGCACGAATCATCCCTCCAGATTGAATTTAAAACACATTTGGAGGTACTTTGAAAAGATTTCTACAAACGTTTCTCAGTCCAGACACACGAGTGCTCATATTGGATTATGAACATGTGTCACTTGCTGCACATCACTCAAAAATGACATCAAATCCAGCCCATCCCATCAGTCAGTTGACGGCGTGATTGTTTGAAGGGGAAGATGACGGATCTATTGTATATTTCTCATGCTTTTATGTTGGTACAAAGTGACAGACGCCAACACAGTTACCACAGCAAGCAATGCAGATAGATGAAGCAGGTGGATCATTTTTGCAGTGTGTCACTGTCAAAACATTTTCAGACATCTTTTTTTTTAATGGCGATCTGTAAGGATTTTTATTGCTGCAATACCGTAAGTGCCACTGGACAACATTGGAAGAATGGCTGAGTAGCCTTTTATTTCACAATAAAAGCCTTCGGATGTTCAAATTTTAATTTGAAACAGATTAGGAAGTGTGTGCATTAACAACACAATTCAGTAAAATTGATCAATCCAGAGTAGATCAGAAAACAAGGAGGCTTTTTATAAAAATCTGAAAATATATGCCTGTCTCTAGTGAGCCTGCTCCAGTTAAGGGCCTGGTAGCCTCTGCAGCTGAGGTAAATAAAGGCCTCATCCACTATTAAGTAGGTTAGATTTATGCTTTAATCTTCATGTTTTCAAACTTTGTTTCATTTTTACCAGGAGAAAAAAAAAAAACCTCATTATCTTTATGCTAGAAGTTTGGCTGGAATGTAAAAAGCTGCAGGTTGTGTTCTTCTGTAAGCAGTGAGCTAATTAGCTGGACATGCTAGCGTGTGCACCTTACGTTAGAAATATACAGTTGTTTGTATTTCTGGTGTAGGAAAAGCAGTTTAAGGAAGTTCAACTCTCTAAGCGTTTGACAAGGAGCTTGACAGGCCCGCTGTGTCCAGTCACAGTTGCTAAGCTTTGATTAGACGACTGCTGTTCTGGTGGGAGTTTTGAGGAGTTGTCTCTGATTTGCCTCGATTCTGTTGGCTGAATTTGTGCAGGGGGCCAACAGGGACAGAGTTTGAGTATCAGCCAAGACCAAAACACCAAGTAATTATCTAATCAAGTTGCTGGTGAGCTCGGCAGGCGGCCATTATGGATCGCTCTACAAAATCAACAGAATTTATTTTTTGATGGCTGCTCAGTTTTCAGATTGGAGTTAAACCCTCTGTTTTCCTTTTGTCCCTCCTTCAGGTCTGGTCGATGGACGGCTACTATAAGGGCAGGCGTGTGCTGGAGTACAGAACCATGGGGGATTTCACAAAAGGGCAGAACTTTGTGCAGCATCTGTTGCCCCACCCCTGGGCAGGAACTGGCCATGTGGTTTACAACGGGTCACTCTACTACAACAAACACCAGAGCAACATCCTGGTAGGAGACGGGCTGGAATGGAAACAGTAGCAGCTTGACAATAAATGACCAGAGTGACGGATCTATGTGTCTTTTCTTTCCAGGTTCAGTACCACTTCCGCTCTCGCAGCGTGCTGCTCCAGCGCAGCCTGAGTGGAGCCGGATACAACAACACGTTTCCCTACAGCTGGGGAGGGTCCTCCGACATCGACCTCATGGCTGATGAGATGGGACTCTGGGCCGTCTACACCTCCATCCCAAATGCAGGAAACATTATGGTAAAGTCTGCTGCTGCATTCTTGTGATAACTAAACTAAATAACAAGCAAAGGAGAAAAAAAAGCTGTTTTTAACCCTATTTGAATAATTTAATTTGGAGTGACTTATCTAAACCCACTGATGTGTTTGTTTCCGTTGAAACTTCTGCTGTCAGCAGGTTTGCTTTACCTTCCGGAAGTCCTGCTATTCAAAAATCCATTAAACAGCTGACAGAGACACATTGCTGCAATGAATAATATCATTTATTATAACGAGCTGCAAGTGTATTGCAGTTTTCCTTTCATGATTTTAATATACAGTTTGGAGCTAATTTTCCTCATTACACTTTTTAAAGCCCAACGACTGAATGGAATGTGTGTGTGTGTGTGATAAAGATCTAAAGATTGATGGATGAATTAAAAATGCTAGTGGACATTTTGGTTTTTCCCTCCATTAGCAGAGGACAGTGCAGCAAGATGATGTAATAATAAAGCACCCGTTAAAGTCAATTAAATGAAAGCCGTGTAGAAACCAGGGGTATAAAAAGCATTTGTTTTCATTCAAGTTTACAGTCTCTGATGTTTCTGCTTGCCACTATTCTTCAACACTTCTTGCATCTTGTCACATTTGTTTTTTATTGACACACCAACTTTTCCACCTCAGCCTCAGCCAGTCCTTTTAAAACTTTTCAATGGAAACACATTTAAACTTAGTAACTGTAACAAGCCATGGCAGCTCTGTCAACCTTTGGCAAGCTTGTGTTGTTTTTATTTTTATATAAAAGCTTATTTTTCTAACAAAGTTGCAGTTCGTTTGTTTTTTTCAGGACATTTTGCAGTTGAAAAATGTTTGCTCTCTGGTCAACAAACTACGTATGGTCCTTCAAACGCAGGCCAACATACACATGTGCTTAAACTACGGTGGCTGACAAGGGCAAATGTGCTGCAGCTTAAGAACACTCAAATAGACAAAACATGAGCAGATTAAGAAAACGTCCTCAATTTGACAGTTTCATGAGAAGCAAGACATTAGCAGCTCATTTGCCCTTTTCAGCCACCGTATAATACAGCACAGCGTGTAATTAAGTGCACTTAGTTACCGTCCATCTTGTGATCTCTGTGACCGACCCTCCTTCTCTGTCTCCAGGTGAGCCGTCTTGACTCTCGCTCGCTGGAAGTCCTCCAGAGCTGGGACACAGGATTTCCTAAGCGGAGTGCAGGGGAGGCCTTCATGATCTGCGGCACCCTGTACGTCACCAACTCCCACCTGGCCGGGGCCAAGGTCCACTTTGCCTACCACACCAACTCCTCCACGTACGAGTACACTGACATCCCCTTCCACAACCAGTACTCGCACATCAGCATGATGGACTACAACCCGAGAGAGAGAGCGCTGTACACCTGGAACAACGGACACCAGGTCCTCTACAACGTCACACTGTTTCACGTCATCCGGAGCGACGGATAGATGAGCACGTAGGAAATGGTAAAAAGGAGAGGGAGCATGGTAGAGGAGGATGCGATGTGTCATTAAAGGGTACTGCAACAATACACACACACACACACACACACACACACAATGACATTCATGTCAACAGGAAAATGACTACTGTCTGTCTTTGAATTTGAATGACTTCTAGACTGCGAGAGCTCACTGAGCTAATAACTACACAATACACGGTTGTCGAACACATGTCTAAAGGTCACAGACAAGAGTATTCATCACCGCGGAGACTAAAATTAACTGCCTCCGCTACAGGGACGCTGATAGAGAGAAGGAAGTCAGACAGTTTGAGCTCATCCATATTCTGTTGCATTTCATTCCACTTGCGTCTCAAGAAGTGATTTTTGCAAGTTGAGGTTGAATCGTAGACAACAAAAAAAAAAAAAAGCGCAGCTCGTGAACTGAATTTCAACTCTCCTCAAACCTCGAGCTGCGGCGACGGACCTCATGGAGATATTCTGGGTTTGTGATGTGATCGTGGACGTGTTCAGTCAGCATGGTTGTTCATTCATTAAATCTTACTGTCAAACTTTGCCAAGACTGTTGTCTTCTCTGTTGCGGAGCAGCGAGAGTGAAATGAGCCATCGGGCTTTACCTGCATGTCTGTCTACGTATATTCATGTGTGTTGAAAATTGACAAAATGTAGGCTTGAGTCTTTTTCTGCGCTACAGCCTTTCACACAACAGTGGCTCAAAAACAAATAAGAACCCACAGGAGAGTTACTCAAAATAAACATGTGTTGGTTAATGAACAAGCGTAACATATAAATCAGACAAAAGGAATTAGAGGTCACAAACAGCCTCAAATAAGGAAAGGAAATACTGAAGGCCAGTCATGCAGCGCACCTCTAAAAATGACATAAAGTGTACCTGACTGAAACAAAACTCAAAGCACGACTATCAGTGACCTCTAACAAAACAAAAGAGCTTTGTACTGCCGGGGAATTTGTCTCTCTCTCTTTCCACTCGCCCATCTGTACTTTACAGCCACGCCGCCTCAATCAGCTCGGCTGCTCTTTGTTATCTATCAGGGTCTGAAGAGGCGGGAGCGACATGTTTTAGAGGACGAAACAGGGTGAAGGAAGGCCATCAAAGGGCACACATAATACTCCATTCAATAACACATTTATCGAATAACAGAGATGTCTGTTCCCTGACTTAAGCCTTTAAAGGATTAGTTCCCTCAAAAATGAAAATTCAGACAACCCCTTGCAGCTGCTCAGACTCAGTGGCTACTTCTGAGCTGGGCGCAAAGCCAGACATCCTTGAGGAAAAAACACCACTGCTCTGATCCAGAGCTGTTTACTGACAGGAGGAGATTACTTTATAACCTTTGAAAATCAAAAAGTTGATTTATCTCCTCGTATTTCTCGGCTCGGCTGCAGCAGTGTTCCGCGGAGGTGACCGCCGTCGTCGGCTGTTTATACCCTGTACTGCTGACTGCTGACATGAGCTGAAGGAGAAATGTGCCTGACCACATGAACATAACGGTGCAGAGAGGAGAGGGGAATAGACGAGAGAGAACCAGAGTCTCTGGTGAGTGCTGAGTTGAGTTAGAGTTGAATTTAAACACACAAATACACGTGTCATTGTTTTCAAGCTAACGGGTACCGTAAAGTAATCCGGCTGTTTTTGGTGAAAAAAACAGAAACTCACCATTCAACGACCAACATCGCTGATGAAAATCAAACATTTGGAACTCAGACTGTGATACACGAAGATTCACAGACTAAGTAATTGTTTTAAAGTATTATTCGTGTTTCATTCATCGACTTCTCTATCCTGAAAGTAGCGACAGGCAATCGCATGAAACGCACCGTAACCTTGGGTAAACTTGTGGATTTCTCTGGGTTTGAACATTGTTGAAAACATTTGGGATCTAATTTCTTTAAATGATGAAACATGGGGTAAGTTTACACTCTATCCACAATATACAAACACAGTCTTACAGTTCAAAGCTCAACAGTGTGAGAACACATCCACGAAGTTGTTCGCTCATTTGTTGACCTCAGAAATAATAATACCAGACTTCCAAGTGCTCAGAGAAACGATGTAGAGCACAATTATCTCTAATTAGAGGTTCACATTTGATGAAGAAAACAAACAATTTACAGAACACTGTGCACTTGCTGCGTTGCTCGTCCTATCGATTCAAATAGATGGCTATATCATCCAACTAGGCCCAGACAGAGAAACATTTACCGCAGAAAGAAAAAGGATGTTGCCATTAATAACCAGCGAGGCCAAGAACCTTTCAGTGAATGTGATTTTGTCACACTGCTGACACGATCCACACAGTCACATTACAGATGAGATGCCCCTCTTTGATGTCACGTTCACAGCATCAGTGTTAATTGTCAGTTTAATTTGTGTAATGATGGTTTTTATTGTTTCTAAAGGATCCCAGCGGTGTTACGGATGATGTGATTCCAGAGCAGAGCATGGTTATGAGTTTGGGTCAAGCCCAGCTGCAAAGGTTAAACCACTCATTATTATATAGAAGTGGCTATTACGAGCTGAAAAACGGAGGGTAACGTCCCCAAAGATTAGTCGATACTGTCGGCTGAGAGCAACAAAACACGCACATAATTATGGATTCATTAAATACAGTTATGCTGATATGTGAGGACACAGATACACGAGGAGAAAAGGCAGGTGTAAGAGACGGCGGTCATCTCTCTGATGATGGAACGCTGGATCGATGGAAAGAGATGGAGGATAATAAAGAGGCTCGGCTATATGTGGCTGTCCTGTTGCCATGGTGACTGTGATGATGTTGTGTGTATCTGCCCGGAGTACGGGTCACTGACTCCTCTGGTTTTCTCCTATCTAATTTCTTTAATTTGCGACATTTGATTAATGGAACAGTGACATTTTACCCCCAAATGAATACGCCTTAAAACAAATCGGAACTTTTCATTAGCAATCTGTACACCTGAGGGAAAAATCCAATCTCATGTGTCAATAAACTGTGAAGTTCACGACATTTTAGGACATTTGTGCCTCAGCCTTCCTCAGCCTGCCTCGCTGACTTCCTCCTCAGTGTGTGATCTCTAAATTTTCCGGCAACAGCCCAGAGAGAGAGAGAGAGCAGGTGTGAACCTGCTGCACCTGTTAATTTCCAACTATAATTATCAGATTATAACCATAATAAGGCAACACACTGAGAATTTCAACGCTTATATAAACGGCTTAACAAGGTTTTCTGTCATGCAGGAAGGTCGCAGCGACAGAAATAGATAACTTGATAAACGTCTGTATCAATTTACATTCACATTAGTGAATGTAGATTGATACAGACAGGGCTCATTCAAAGTCCTCAAAGTTTGAAAAGGACTAATTTAACCTGTTATATTTTCAAGGAGCGGAATATAATCCGTCATTTTTCATGAACTCTATCACCAATTTATGTAAACCGAAAATCCTTTAATATTTAGAATGAAACCATCCGGTCAAAATCAAACTTAACAATATGAACAGCTGGTAAAATAAACAAAGAGACAATATAAAGTCATTGCTGTGAGTTTTAGTAATTCTGCAAACTCTAATTTTTGCAATTGCATGCAAACAACAAGCCCATCAAGTAAATACCAGCAAAGGACATTTCTGCAAAACCCCCAGGTGTTTCATTAGGTCTAGTTTCCCCACACAGTGCTGTGCTCATGTGATTGGCAGGTGTAGATGCGAAAACATCCGATTTTGGCTTTAATTAGCTTCTTTGGTTGCAACAAACATAGCTGAAGAAATTCCCTCAAGGTCTCCTTAAAAATTCTTTATCCAGCGGTTTCTCACTTTGAAATGTTGAAACACAGACCTGAACCGTGGTCACCAGCTTGACGGGTGTGTCACCTTAAGATCCACATGAAACGGCTGATAGAACGCTGGTGACTTCAGCATCCTTAGGTGTTTCCTGTAAAGACAGAAAACAGCCAACAGTGCAGAGTCGCCAACGCTGACACTCAGCTCCCAGTGAACACAGTCAGATCAGGATGTAAAGGCACCGCCTCGGCCAGTTTGACTGAGAGAAAATACAGCGACGAGCTGCTTTTCTTGCCAGGTCTGGCAACCTGGGGCTGATTCAGCAATGACCGCTGATCAAGCTTAAAGCGGCTAACGACATTTAGCAGCAGTTAGTGCTTACTTTAGCAGCAGAGCTACAGGTACATTGGAGGCCACTTACAGCCGCAGGCCTGGAGGTGTTCACTGAGAAACGGCTGGTTATCAGTGTGTTAGCAGTGACTCTCGTAACAAGTAAAGCAATCTGTCCAGAGTTGCTGAAGACAGAGCAACCCGAGGGCTGCAGAGTGAAAACCAGAAAATCTTTTCTCCATAAAACGTGACCCGACCCAAATCAGTGAACACATTTATAACGTTGGGTTGTTGGACAGTAATCAGGGAGCTTTAAAAGTCATGTAAGTTTGTTCATAACATTTGGTCCACTTACCTCTCTCCCAGCTTGTGACATAGATGTGCAAAGTGTTTTTTCTGTTTTGCAAAACCATTAACGGCTAGCATTTTATCCTGGTGAGTATCTGGGCTCTTAAGGTAACAATTTAGATGCTACCATAAAAGCTTTGAGAGTCTGGACATTTTTGATTGGGTGGAAAAAAAACGGCTTGAATTTTATCCCTAAAATTTCTCTGACGCTGTTACTCTCCCGCAAGATATAGCGAGAGGTGACAAAACGCAAAAAACACGCCATCAGCTTGAATAAAATCACAGATTTCAGAGCATTTGGAGATGATTTAAGTAGACAACTCAGCAAAATATAGAATAAAGTTCTGTTTTTTTTACACATTTTATGTGTAATATGGACATTTTTACATTTCACACCCTTAAGGATGAACTTTTCCTGCAGCATTGTCTGATTGCAACCTCTTGCGTACAGTTCAGCACAAGTCCATGTTTAGTATTGCACTTTGTGATGCTATCCTTGCAGACATGTTACGTAACAAGCTGGCTCACATTTTAAATCTGCTTGCTGTCAGAATCGAGTACATCGCTGGATGTACTGTGCGGTGACAGACTGTACAGACCCCTTTGACAATTTAGTTTGATTTCCCTCCATCTCTTTGTGCCTCTCCGCCTTTATTTTTTCCCTTTCGTCTTTATTTGCCCACCTCCCTGCTGTCTTTGGCTCGGCCCCAGTTGGTTTGGCACGATCCCCGCTGCAAGGTTCCCTTCTCTCCATCTATCACCATCATTGGCTCCGATTTTCTGCATCGTGGAAGTGCTTCTCCGGAAGACCCGCCGGAATTCCACACAGGGATGCACACACCCACACACACGCAGTGCACACTCACACACACACACACAGCCTGAGACAAAATGCTGAAGTAGACACCGGATATATCATTTTTACCTTTTCATTTATTCATCTCTATCTGTTCATCTATCCATTGGCTTTGTCTCCTGGGCGGATATCAGCCTGATAAATTATTTACTGCTGTTAAAAGAGACCACCTGAGGGGCACAGAGGAGGGAGTGGTGAAAAAAAATGAGAAGAGGTAGAGTGAGGAGAGAGCGATGAGGAAGGAACGGCAACAGTAGTTGAGAAATAAAATCCAGATATGGGAGAGAGGGAACCGAGGAGGATGGAGGAACGCAAAGCCTCGCATGGCCTGTAATCATGTTTAATTAATGATGGAGGGATCAGCCTATTAAACAAGGACACAAGCTGAAAGACTAGCCTGGAGGGGGGAAACACAGACAGGTGGGATGAGGAGGAGGTCAGGGAGGTGGCACATAGTTTGCTCTCCCTCGTTGAAGGAAGAAACAAAGAGAGGCGTAAAAGAGCGAGGAGGGAATGTGGAGGTCTGAAAGAGAAAAGGGAGGCATCAGGTTCCACCCGGGCTCGATGCTGTTCTATTAATAGAAGTCAGAGCACATTTGGGAGGGGGGGGGGGGAACCAGCCAATTAAATTCAAGCTGCTCTACCACAAGTAACCATCACTCAGTCGCACACGAGACGCACTCACGAAGGCGCCAGACTTGCTGTTGTCACTTATTGTCACCTGGACCACCTCTTCCGGAGCGCCGTGGGTATTTTCCAAACCGGATCGCTGATGTTTGCTCGGCCAGAATTCACTTATCTGAGCCCGAGGGGGCTGCGGGGGCGCTCGGGAATTTTTCTGGTGGCGGCGATGTAAATCTTAAATGTTGCAGCAGTTAAGTAACAAATTGGCACAGGAGGTTTAAATCTGCTTTAAAGAGTTTCCTGTGTGGCAGATGGTGCAGTGCCGACGCAGTTTAGTTTCATCTCACCATCGCATGGATGTTTATTTTTAACCAGTGAGTCCACGTCTTCTGTTGGACAACATGTCCACCGCTCAGTAAATAGAGTCTAATTAAAAGAAGAAGCTTTAAGAGTTTTACTGAATTAGTTTATTTGATTTATAGGTAGACCTGGTTGTCCTCAAATAATAGTGTCGGTGGTTCAAACCCTCGACTCCTTGGACCAGTACTTCCCATCGTTGTCACCAGGGCGACCATTGTGGTGGCTGAAGCTCAAGGGTCATTCTGAACGGCTGAGTAATGTCGGAGATATGTTGCGCAGCTCTCTGCGTCTTCCATTAGGGTATGAATGTGCTCGTGGATGGATGAATGTGACAAGTACCGTACAGTGCTTTGAGTTGGTCTTTACCCCAGTAAAACACGATATAAATGCATGTCCATTAACCATACGTTTCCCACTTATTGTATGTGTGTATGTGAGTGTGTGACTGGCTGAATTAGATTCGGATGTGGATAAAAGCTCTATGTACATGTAAAGTGCCTTTACCATATAGCGTGTGGAACAGGAAGGTCGTCAACAGTTGGACGCCGTGAGTAGATACTACGTACATTACCTCGTCCACAAGCGTCCTGCAAACGTGTAAATGTGTCATTTGTAGAATATGGCCAGAAATCAATGGTAGCTCCAAAAACACAGAGGGCAGCAAATCACCAGAACAACTGCTGCTCTTTGCTAGCTGTCCTTCACTATAACTAGCTACCGTCAGCTAAACAGCTCATTGCTTTGGTCAGCCGTGGTGCCAGCAGCCTTAGAGTTTGCCCAGATTGGGAACAAGGATCACAGGAGGAGTCAACAAGGGCGATGGTGCTCAGCTCAGCTGGATTTGGACATGAGACTGAACATTGCTGGACACTGAACTGGGACTGAAATCAGCCTCAGAGACCGACTCTGGTCTCTATGACTATTGGAAAATCAAGCTTTGATAAGTATGAGGGTATGGATCCTTTTAAATTCATTCTATTAATGTTATATTTTATTAAGATGCAATTGAAAGGGATGAAGGCTGTACAGCCGTTGTTCACATAAATCCATTGATGCTTTTGTAGTTTTTCTTTCGCAGGCTCAGAACTACTATAGGTTTCCATTCTCGTCACAGCTAATTACAGCCTGCAAACTATATAATGAACACAAAAGAAAAGGTGATCCCCTGTGGATATGTTTTACAGCTTATTCAGTCAACCCATTCATGTTTGTCACTGCTCTGTAGTTGCTCAGATTCAACATCTGGACCTCCTCCGAAGACCATTTTTTAAATTCAAATCAAACATCTGCTTGTGAAAACCTCCTGAACTTTAATGCAGGTAAATATAAAAGCTGAATTTATTATTCAGCAGTTCTCTCAATTTAAAGAAGTCACTATCAAACAAAAAAAAAAATCCTTTGAAAAGGTTCTCAGGTTGATTTTTTTTGTGCTCTTCTGTTACAATGAAATAAACCTAATCCATCAAAAAAAAAAGGCATCCCCTTGAATATGTAAAGACACATTAGGAGCGTCTCAATTCATCGGGATGAGAGTTAAATCCAAGATTAAGTGCTGTGTAAGCAAAGCATGAATTTTAAATGCAATAAAACCTAAATGACAGTGTCAACGTTACGCATGCATAAAAACAAACTACACTGCTCTGAAGAAACTCAAGGGAAACATAAACGTACCGCGGGCAGCAGGATGGTCCTCTCAGATGACTGATGATGATGAAGAAGTCTTGTTATTGTCTCTTGCATACAAATCCTCAGCCTGCAGGGGCTTTAACACACTACAGATGGATGCACAGCAGATTCACACTGCAGTGGGACATTTCAACATGATCTTCTTCGTAACTCTGTCAAGGTCCCGAGTTTTAGTTTTGTTGAAAGTTTATCGTCTCGTGTTTTACTTTTCACTTCCTGTCTTTGTCTGTTTTCTCGCCCTTTTTCCTGCTCACATGTGTTCCATTATTTAATCACTCCTTGTGTATTTAAGCCCGTGTTTTTCCCTCTATTTCCCTTTGTTGGTTCAACTGTTTTCAACCCGTGGCTCTGCTCCTGCCGTGTACTTTCGTATTTTACTTGCAGATGACTTCTGTTTTGTCTTGTTATGCATGTCGACTGCTTTGGTTGCCTCACAGCTCGAGTCTTGTTCTGTTACCTGCCTGCCTCTGAGTGCATTCTGTTTGGGTCCGTTATTACAGAATCTTGACAGACTCAATTTGTAGTTCTCCCACGACTCAGACAACTGTCACATCACTGGTTCGAAATTTTTGCAGCTAAAAATCTTTGGCTCAGTGATGTTTACTGCTCGAAGTGGAAAGAAATTAGTGCCAGTACTCCCCTTGTTGTTGTGCGAGGCTTCAGGGAGGAGGACGCCCATGTGGCCCAGGGTGACGACTGTTGTGCTGCGATAAACACTCCAGCCGTGAAAACAATTTCAAACTCAGCAACAACATTACAGTGACTATATAAGTGATACATGCGGCGGATCAGGGCAGGTCACATCGGCTGCTACACACAAAAAACTGAGGGTTGCAGGATGGGGGAGAAAGTTGTGTTCCGGTGAGTCTGACTCTGTCAAACATGCAAAGAATACCGTGGTCCGTCAAAAAAGGAGCAAGGAGTGCTGCTCGGGTTGGAAGATGGTGGTGCTCATAAGTGATCGTCTTCTTTCGGAATAGTTGAAAAAGTCTGAGGCACTCAAAAAGATTATGAGTTTAAAAAAAAAAAAGCCTATGATTAATCTCGGCTGTTGAGTCATCACATCAGTAAAAACATGACTTTGCTTTTCAGCCAGGCACAAAATGGCCACTTTTGGGCTCATTTATAGGTTGGCAGGTAATCACATGAACAGTTAAGACAGGTGAGCAGCAACATGATTGGTCTGGACAGTCACATGACAGGCTACGCAGGCGGGTAAACTGTCACGTGATCGGTTTGCGCAGGTTGGTGGTCACGTAGCAGATAAAGAGACCAAGCATACACGTGTACAAAGCGACGCTGTGGTCTGTTGTGGAAAAAAACACTTTTAACTGTGAAAAATACTACATGTAAATTACTGAAACATCTGATACGGCAGCACAGACAACGTGATGCCCGTGCAACTGAGGCAAAACGAGGTGTCGACTGCCAGTGAAGCAGAAAACACTCCGGCTAAACAACAGCAACTGGATTTTGCAGCAGTTGTGGAGAGACAAGAAGAGGACCAGATCCAGAGAAGATCGTTGATGGGTAAGTTAACCAGTGTTAAAGAAATATAGTAATGTAACAAACAATGTCACTAATTACCTTCGAAACCACATAATAAGTCAAGAATATTATAGTTTGTTTAATGGAATAACAAGTAAAGAGTAACTTATTACTCCTTAATTACTTATAACCTCCTGAGTGATGCATCCAAGGGGAAGTCAAATCACCTCTGTACGTTTTTGTTCCAACAAAAACAGGTATTTTAAACCAAACCAAGTGTTTTTGTGCCTAAATCTGACCAGAGCGCAGAGTTATGAAAAGAGAGAAACAGAAAACTTTACTTAAACATAAAGTTGCAACATAAAAGATCTTGATGTTGAACTTATCTGTGGTTTTGCAGAAATGTACTTTGCTAACATACATTTAGCTCTAATCTTTCTGTGTTTTTAAATGTAAGATGTTGACTTATGATCTCTTTTCCGTATATTTTATATATATTTTATATTTTTCCGTATACTAAGGCTAGGCCACTTGCCAACACCCCACAAACCCTCCCTCTTTGTCGCAGCTTACTGTTGGCACATATGATGGTGGTTTGGTGGTGAGTGCTGTTGAAAGGTTCCTCCAAATTTTTGTCTGAGTCATGTTGTTTTTTTTAAGGAGCCACAAAATGACACCCTGTTCCCTCTGAATTGACGCCTTTTAAATTTTCTTCACATACATTTCATGACCGATCTGATCCTCACAGACGGACTCAGGGGAGCTCACCATATGGCGCCAAGTGTTAAGTAGCGGGGACAGGCTCGAAAATAAATAATTGATGGTGATTATTCACACGACTGAAGTTTAAGTGAACACGTCTGCTGTGGAGTCGAGTTGATCTACTTTGTCGTGAGCATTTACCCCCGGACGCCGAGCTTCCCTTTCAGCCCACATTATTGATTCTCTGCATCCTCTCTACCTTCCCTCTTGTTCCCTTTCATCCTCTAATTTGATCTCTCTCCCTCCCTCAGAGTCTCCCCTCATTGAGATGCCGTCCCCCTCCTCACATCCATCAGAGCATCGCCTCCCTCTCCCACTGCTCTTATCTCATTACTCTCTCTAATTAGCCCCAAACGAGCCCGTAGGAACCAATAACACGCCTCCACTCACGCATATCAATGAGATTCACACACACACACACACACACACACACACTCACATAAACACACACACATCTGTAAAGTCATGTTTGATGTGCGTGTGTGTATGAGTGTGTGTTATTCCCATCAGTATTTTTCGTCTTTGGATTTGCCGATACGACCATGAGTTTTGGCAGACTTTACTTTACTGATTACGTAAGAGAGAAAGGAAGTGTGTCTGCGTGTGTGTGTGTGTGTGTGTGTGTGTGTGCCCGTGTGGCCAGCTTGTATCTCAGTTGGACACAGGAAATGGGTGTTTGGTCAGGAACAGATGATTGTGATGCACACTGTCCCAGAAAGAACTCTGTACCAGGAGGCGGCCAAACACATACACGCACGCACGCACACACACGGACATGCTTACACACACAAGATTGCAGACACACACACACTCATACAGACTCTGTTGTGCTGTCTGTTTGTACTCACAAAAACCAATGCACAGACAAACAAGCAAACAAGTGCGAGACCGAAAAAAACTCCCAGCCACACCAAACATAACGAAAACATTTCATGTTTTTTATGACTCACCATATTTCACGCTATTCTTTGCGTTTCTGCGGGGATTGTTTGCGCTCAGTGTACAGTGAACATAGTGACACCCGGACAGTTTCCGCTGCGAGTGGGTCTCGCGGTGTGTTTAAACGTGGCGAGAGGGTT
>CAEMYA010000035.1:0-16934 GCA_903131615.1 Diplodus sargus
TAGCATAGCAATACTTATAATGACTGTTCATTTTTTCACAAATCCTGCCCTAAGTCCCTTTAAAATGAACTCTAAAATGCACAGGTAGCCAGTGGAGGGAGGCCAGAATGGGAGTAATGTGCTCCCTCTTACGTGCTCCAGTTAGGAGGCAAGCAGCAGCATTCTGAATTATCTGGAGACGTGTGAGGGAGGACTGGCAGACTCCAAAATAAAGTGCATTGCAGTAATCCAGCCGAGATGTGATGAAGGCGTGGATTACTGCTTCAAAGTGCTTTTGTGCAAGAAAAGGCTTCACCTTTGCCAGCTGCCTCAGGTGGAAGAAGCTGGACTTAACTGTTGCACCAATTTGCCGGTCCAATTTAAAATCACTGTCCATCTTAAAACCCAAGTTTGTGACTGTTGGCTTCACATAGTGTGCCAAAGGGCCCAAGTCAACAGGGGGAGGTTCACAAGAGCTGCTTGGGCCAAACATCACTTCTGTCTTCTTGTCATTAAATTTTAAAAAGTTTAGTGACATCCATGTTTTAATGTCTTCAAGACATAGCAGAAGTGGTTTCAGACAGGCATTTTTTTTTCCCAGCGGCACATAAATCTGACTGTCATCAGCATAAAAATGAAAGAAGATGCCATGTTTTTTCAGGATGGAACCCAGGGGAAGCAGATACAGAGAGAAGAGCAGAGGCCCTAGAATTGAACCCTGTGGAACCCCATATGAGAGCGGAGCAGAGCGGGACTCAGAGCCACCAAGGCGTACACACATAGATCTTCCCTCAAGATATGATCTAAACCAATCCAGGGCGCTACCGCTAATGCTCACTAGGTGCTGCAAGCGAGACATTAAAATATTGTGGTCCACAGTATCGAACGCCGCAGTGAGGTCCAGCAGGACAAGGATCGCATAGTCTCCAGAGTCAGTCGCCAAGAGGATGTCGTTGAACACTCTTAACAGAGCTGACTCCGTACTATGCCTTGTTTTAAAGCCAGACTGGAAAACCTCCAGGACATTATGCTCATCCAAGAATGACTTTAGCTGAGCATGGATGACTTTTTCAAGGATTTTGGAAATAAAAGGCAGCTTGGAGATTGGTCGATAATTGGCTAGGATACCACTGTCAAGGCCAGGTTTTTTAAGCGGGGGTTGCACCACAGCATGTTTAAAATTTTGGGGGACAACACCAGAAGACAGACTGCTGTTAATAATGGCCAGAACTGACTGTCCTATACAAGGAAATACCTCTTTAAAAAAGTGAGGCGGGACAATGTCACAGGGAGAACCTGATGGCTTAATCTGGCCAACCACATCCTCTAAAGCCTTCAGAGACACAGGCTCAAACAAATCAAGCACAGCTGAGTAAAGAACAGAGTCAGAGGGGGCATCGGTCTGTCGTGGTGAAGAGATTTACCGGTCAATCTATGTTCCTACCCTCACCTATGGTCATGAACTTTGGGTCATGACCGAAAGAATAAGATCCCGGATGCAATGAGTTACCTCCGCAGGGTGGCAGGGCGCTCCCTTAGAGATAGGGTGAGGAGCTCTGTCACCCAGGAGGAGCTCGGAGTAGAGCCACTGCTCCTCCACATCGAGAGGAGCCAGCTGAGGTGGCTCGGGCATCTATATCGGAAGCCCCCTGGACGCCTTCCTCGGGAGGTGTTCCTGGCATGGCTCACCAGGAGGAGACCTAGGACACGCTGGAGTGGAATGTCACTCGGCTGGCCTGGGAATGCCTTGGGATCCTCCCGGAGGAGCTGGAGGAAGTGTCCAGGGTGAGGGAAGTCTGGGCGTCCCTGCTCAGACAGCTGCCCCCACGACCCGGCCCTGGATAAGTGGAAGAAAATGGATGGATGGATGGAATATAGGTCCATGAGTCAGTCCTCCACTTTATTCCAAATTTTATACAATGGCACTGACAAGTTTTATGGTTTAATTTTTGACAAAATACCTGCAAGACTAATGACATTACCATCGTAACTTGCCGTACTTTGTATGTTTGTGCTAATTAGCAAACATTGAGATGTGAACATGATAAAGATTATATCCTCTAAATGTTAACATGCAGTAGGGATGTGAATCTTTGGGTGTCTCACGATTTGATTAGATTCAAAATCGTATCTCGATTCAACCGATTCTCAATTAAAAAAATTGATACAATGTATAGTGTGTTAAGGCAATTTTTGGCATCAAAACAATACAGTTTGTATAAGATAATGTGATTTTTAAGTGATTCCAATGATGTAATCACACAAATGCAAACTTAATACAAAAGGTAACATCTATCTATGGTCACATTATGCTATATAAGAAATGAGAACTTCCTCCATGAAATGCACAACAGCACAACTTTAATAGCGCAACCTGCTGCAGAATGAAAAAAGGAAGTCCTTATAGAGTGTTTTGACAAGATGAATACGGGTTATGAAAAAGTTGCTGTCTCTCTGCTTGGAAGGAAGTTGCTGGCTACTTTGTGTGTGGATGTTATGACCTGCAACTTCTTTTTGTGCACTTCTGTTTGACAGTGTGCCTGCAGTGCATGGCTGCCCTTGTTTGCATAGTTGATAGCCGCTTATATACTGGGCAGCAAGATGCCAATTTGACCATCCTTTTTGCGGCTCGGTCCGCGGATTTAGACAGAAGCCGGTAAATTGGGGGTCTGTCCTGGTCCGTCAATTTGCCACCTTGGAGGGTACACTTTTATCCAACTCCATTACGATCTAAATCCGAGACGTTGTTATGCCGGAAATTGCGTGAGATGGGCGGAGGTGTGGATGACCGGCACTGTTGTGCGCCCAACAGCTGAGGAGTTTTAAAACCAGGAAACAGCTGATCACAGCAGTCAGTCCATCACTTCATCCGCGGACGTGATGAGCAACTGGACAGCTGCTGAGATCCAGGAGATGCTAGCGTCTCCTCGGTCTCTGTAGCTGTCTTCGCTGTTAGCTTGTTGTTGTAGCGGCTAGTTCGGAACAGTCGCTATTTTCAAATTAAAAGCCCCCCCACTAAGAACTCAATTCTAAACTCCAATGGGGTGCAATGTCAAGCTCTTATTTTGAAGACAAATTCCTTGTCTTTCTTTCCCCAAGCTTGCTGCAACGCCGTGTACGGAAGCCCGTGGGGGCGCACAGAGAGACAGGGGGAACGTTCATAAAAAATCGATTTTTGAAGTGTATGAATCGATTTAGAATTGTGGATGATTAGAATCCCGATTCTTATGTGAATCGATTTTTTCCCCCACCCCTAACATGCAGTACCACCAGATGTTCTTCCATGTGTTTTGTTTTGTGTGTTTACAGGCTGTCAGGCTGTCTGATCACAGAGGAAGGCTGTACTTCTCTGGCCTCAGCTCTGAACTCCAACCCATCCCATCTGAGAGAGCTGGACCTGAGCTACAATCTTCCAGGAGACTCAGGAGTGAAAGTGCTTTATAGTCAACTGGAGGATCCACATTACAGACTGGAAACTCTCAGGTAAGATGAGTTCTGCTGCAGCCACAGACAGTCAGTGTGATAGAGGAGGAAGAGCTGGAAACATATTCTTATCTTGGTTAATTGTGGATTTGAACGTTATGTAAACAATCCCACATTTAGGATGCCTTTTTCATTTGCCTACAACATATACTTGTTGACCATAAAATGGAGGTATTTACGTATTGTTCTCCATAATTGCGTGTTAGTAATAATTCTTGACTTGCACAATGTAGTATGACATGCGTGCACTTAACCCCTTGACGCCTGAATTTATATGCAATTATGTTAAAAAATGAATTATATGTGTTTATGCTTTCAAGCAGAGACTAAATTAAGTGTTGATAATTAATTTGACTGTAGCACATAGAATAGGCATAAATTTGGGTATGATGCAAATTAGTGACAACAGGCATTAAAGGAATAAAAAGTAATAAAGTAGTAATTACAACACATTTCCCATCTGAGGCATGAAATTGATTTTATTAATGCCAACATACTATTCAAATTTAAATTGTAATCTGGTTTCATGACAAACATTCAAAACTTCATGACAATGATAACAAAACAACAGTAAAAAAAAATCTGTGCATGTATGTGTGTGTACTAGATTAATTATTCTGTTCTGATAGCAGCTGCTCTTGCATCATTCTCTTCTTCGGTGCTGCTGTCATCATTGCTGCTGCTGCGGTCACCTGGTGCAAAAAAAAAAATACTATTGAAAAGTGCAGACGTTTTTATTTTGTATACACAACATGCTCTCATGGTGACATGGATGCATGCATATCCTCCTGAGTAAAAATTAACAGCAAAAATTGCATTCACATAACAACATGCTAATTCTATGATGATTACAAAGAGTTACAAGAATTGTTTTTGCTATAGAAATGGTGTGTGACCGCTGAAAGCCATCTAAATATAGTATAGTTTGCATGTAGCCGCTATGGCCAATATGGACGAACGTCGCGAATTCGCGACGAACCGCTTTGGTCTATATGGACGAATGTCGCGAATTCGCGACGAACAGAAAATTTCAAATATCTTCAAAACTATCGGTCAAAAATACTCTATTTTGCTTTGCTAGCTCCACAGACAAACGATAAGCAGACATGTATGTATTTTTTTTTTACTATACCTTACCTCAAATAAGACAATCCATCCGCGTTTGCGGCTTCGACTCGCTATCACCAAAATAGGAAGTGACCACAGATCATCAACCGGATGTGGCTCCCACTTTGAGTCGTCCTACGAGAAACCAGTGATTGCAAAACGATCCTAGGTCCGTATCGAAGAGGAATGAACCGACATTGGGTGAACACATGCACTATCTCAGCTGCATTCTGAATAGAAGAGGTTTGAGGCGAATTCGCGACAACAGGCGTTGAACTGCGCATCCTTTTGCTTTCGGTCCTAACTCATGTAAACACTGACCTGCCAGAACACTGAAACCACTGACAATTGAAGTAAATAACAATGATCATCTCTCAACGCAATGTTCTGCTGGGAAACTTTTGTTCCTAGTAATTATATTATTTTAAAAGTTTACTGTTCATTTTTGTATAAAGTTTTATTAACTGTTTTACTGAACAGTAAATTATTTACAATATATACAAAGCAAACTGTGAAAAGTGAAGTATTTCGTATATTCACAAAGTTACAAATGAAAATCGCTGAGATGACTCTCGATGTAAACTGTACAGATGAAACATGAAGCAGAAGGACATGCAGTTTGTAAAGTGGGAAACCCTCACGGTACAAGTGTAGACCTCTTGTAGTTTAAACAGATCGCTTCTTGTTAATGAACTGTTGATAATTTTGTGAAATGTCCTTTTATGCCCTCTTCCCTGAGATCAAATCAGTTTAATCTTTATACAGAATCAGGTCCGGGACATTATTAGCCTAGCTTGGCACAAAGACTGGAAGCAAGGGGACACTGCTAGCCTAGCTTCATGAGAAGAGAAATATAAACCCTCCTAAACTCCAAAGTAGTTATATTTATTTAAAACCCGATAACCACAGGATGGGACGTTAAAGACGCTACACTCATTTTAGGGGTTAATGTTACAAAAATGAATTGAAAACTAAAAGTGAATAATTACTTACATTTTGTTTTTGATTAATGTATAATTTCACTGGAATTAAATTAAATGCGTTTAATATTTAAATGAAATATGCTTAATTTGTATTGCGATCTTAACTTCATTCTGTGGATATTTCAATCAGGAAGAGCTTTACTTTCACTTCTTTGCAGTTCAATTCAAAATCTTCTGTATTTAAGAAGTGTTGCTTTTAGATTAGAGTGATGTGTCTAACCTGTCAAACACCACGGCCATCAGTGAGCTCTGGGCTCGATTATCTTCCTCTGTCCTTCTCAAGTCAAATCATACATCACAACTATTGCCATAAAAATGAGGTATGTAGCTAGGAAATTTCATGCAATTTAAAAATGTGCATAAGATATCAGTGATGTTCCTGATCACTGTTTGAAGTCACCTCCTAACATACTGCCTGCTACACACTCACTCAGTATTTACTGCATATAGGGTGACCAGATAAGATGACCATTATAGAGATAGAGATAGATAACAGTGTAACAATATTTCAAACACAGGGCTCAAAGGGGTTGGAGGATGTGATGCACACTCTAAACAATTAAACAAGCGTTATTAATTAATTCTCAAAAGAAAAACCAAGAACAAACAAAAGAGGGCTGAAGATCCTGGCCAAAAAGAGCAAAAGATGAGAAGATGCAGGATGACGCAGTGAGCTGTTGTTCCCGCACCTCCCCTTAAACTACCAAAAGGAAAACTAAACCTAAAACGAAACAGACGAATAACTGAACTACCGGTAACCTCCAGCTGAAAAAGGAATACAACCAACTGAAATAACAAAACCCCCAGCACCTAAAGAGCATGGAGGTTTTAACCAAACCTGTTTGTGACAACCGAGAAAAGGTGAGGAGAGAACCCTCCTCACAGGTGTGCCTCCTCCACATGCACTCTCTGCAATTTTATCACCCGTCACCTATCATGTAGTATTAGCAGGAGATTTAAATGAAGTGATGGATCCCATTCTGGATAAAAGCAGGTCTAAGGGTCCCCTGAGGACCAAAGATAGAGAGGCAATGCGTATGATAAAAGAAGCTATGGGACTAACAGATATATGAGGCTTACTAACCCCTTTGGATAAAATACACCTTTTTTTCTCACTGTCACAAATGTCATTCCAGAATTGACCTTTTCTAAATTGTGAATTCCCTGATAAAATAGTGTAGTTAGTTGTGACGTAAGAACTACTGCCATAACCGATCATGCAGCAGTGGAATTATGTTTAAAGGTGGAGCTGGAAACAGGTGGGAGGCCCAGATGGAGAATGAACACCTCATTACTATAGGACAAACCTTTTAAAAACATCACTGGTTGAGGATTTAAAATCCTTTGTAGAAATTAATATTGGAAGTACAGAGGAAATTAAAGCTGTTTGCAGCTTAAGCCTACATAAGGGGAAAGCTGAGAGCATAGGCTTCTCAAAAGACAAGCAACAGCATTAACAAAATCAAAGAATTGGAGAAGGAAATTAGATTAAGGGAAAATCAATTATCTGAGCATTATTCAGAGTCACAATATCAGGAACTTTTTAAGCTGAAATTCCAGCTGCACGGAATGTATTAAAAAAGTAGCATATGCTCCGTTTAGATTAAAAACATTTGAGGGTGGGGAGAAAATTGGGAAAATAATAGCCGGACCAGTAAAACAGAAGGACCACTTGAACACCATCCCAGCCATTAAACAGAGGGATACCCTTGTTACCTCTGTTAAAGATATAAATAAGGCATTTCAGCAGTTCTATGAGAAACTGTAAACATCGACAGTGTTGAGCAGTATTGATCAAAAAAAGCAGGAAATGTTCTTTTCTAACTTTGACATGCCTAAATTACTCTGTGACAATGCAGAGAAACTAGAGTCTCTGATAACTGAGAGTGAGATAAGGAAGGCAGTCTCATTAATGAAAACCAGGAAATCACTGGGTTATGATGGTTTCCCTGCTGAATATTATAAAGAGTATAAAGATATTCTAGCTCCAGGTCTGCAGAAGTTGTATCAGGAGGCTTTTGAGAAGAGACAGGTGCCACCTACTTTTAACAAAGCCTTAATATCTTTAATTCCTAAGAAGGATACAGATATAACAGATCCATCTAAATAAAATTATGTGCCCCTGAGGAGAAGGGGGGAATGGGGTTACCAGATCCAAGATTATACTATTTAGCATTTGAAAGGTCCAAATAAGCCAAATATTGGGAAGAGACAGGAGACACAGTGGACTCGGTGGATACTGAGAAACAATTGTGTTCATCATTTAACTCAACGAGTGAATACAACAGGGGGGACAAATCCCAAAATACCTAACATTTCAAAAGGTACCTTTTCTGGTATTATGATCGGTTTGATCACTGCATTGAGAATCATTTTGAGAAAACAATTACACGTCCAAATATGAAAGAGTGGAAGACCCTGGTTTGAACCCAGGAAGGACTGAGATCTCTCAGTGATTGAAATATATATTTTTCTTTATTGTATTTTGTTTTTCATAAGCCACATCTTGTGATGTCAGGGCCTTGATTGGAGGGGGTTTGTTGATGCCATGAACCATCGAGCTCTTGTTCATTTAGTTTTGTGTCTCATCTGGAAATGTAGAAATTGAATTGATTCAACACCAAACCATAAAAGGGAGAACAGGGAGAAGCAGCCTGATGGACAGATTGTGTTTCTGTGTATGAGAGTCATGTCATGTCCATGTTTGCATGCTGAAAGAGGATGTGCTGCTCTGACCCCCCTCCTCCTTTCAGGATGGAGCCTGCTGGAGTCCGATGGTTGACACCAGGTCTGAGGAAGTGTGAGTGTCTTTTTACTGTCATTCATCAAAACACTGTGACATCACTCATTCACATCTGTGATGTCATCATCACACTGATGACACATTAATAACTGCAGCTGTGTTGTGTCTTTCTCTCTCCATCAGATTCCTGTGAGCTCACAGTCGACACAAACACAGTCGGCAGAAACATCAAACTGTCTGACAACAACAGGGAGATGACACGTGTGGAGGAGGATCAGTCATATCCTGATCATCCAGAGAGGTTTGAGTCCTGGTTGTATCCTCAGCTGCTGTGTAGAACTGGTCTGACTGGTCGCTGTTACTGGGAGGTCGAGTGGAGAGGAGATGTTTCTATATCAGTGAGTTACAGAAGAATCAGAAGGAAAGGAGAGAGTGATGACTGTTTTTTTGGACTGAATGATCAGTCCTGGAGTCTGCACTCCTGTAATGACGGTGGTGGTTACTCCGTCTGGCACAATAGCAGAGAAACAGACATCTCCTCCTCCTCCTCCTCCTCCTCCTCCTCCTCCTCCTCCTCCTCTGGTAGAGTAGCAGTGTATGTGGACTGTCCTGCTGGCACTCTGTCCTTCTACAGAGTCTCCTCTGACTCACTGATCCACCTCCACACCTTCAACACCACATTCACTGAACCTCTTTATCCTGGATTTGGGTTCTGGCCCAGGTCTGGTTCCTCAGTGGTTCTGTGTGGTGTTTAGTGTGCAGAGTCTCCTCCTGTCACAGAAACATTGTCAGTGCTGAACAGTTGAGTCTGTACAGGATCACAGTCACATCAATCTTTCAGCTTCTTGGAATAAATTCATCAGTCAACTTTGTACAAAATGATTCAAACTGATTGAAAAGATTCTAATTTTACATTTTAATTTTCTTCCATTAAATTGTGTAAATTGCGTTGACTTGTACTTTCTGTCATGTGTTGTTTTGAATTCCGGCTCTTGTTCCAATAAAATCCACAACTATTAGTGAAATGTAAGAAACAGAAAACATTGACTCGTCTGCAGCTTTAATTGTAAAGAATCATTGTGAACAAAGTTGTGAATGGACAGTAAAATCTGATCAAATGTCCTCGACACTCCACCTGAAACACTCTGACTTGTTTCATGTGTTAATAATGAAACTAAAAGTTTGATCGTGTTTAACACATGTAATTATGTAGTGACGTGATAAACTGCACAACATCTGTTCATTTCTGTCTGATTATTATGTGAGAAGAAAACACATTTTAATAACAATCATTGTGTTTCTCTCACTGTTTTGTGGCTCAAACTTCACCTCATTTCAGCCTGAAACACTTTTATCAAGGAACTGAGAGATCCTGAACTAAAGCAGCGATTTAGATTCAGATTTTACTGTGTGTGTCCACCAGGTGAGGGATAATGCCTGACTAGGTGTCTATTATCAGGAATTAACAGTCCACTTATACCAAGGTGACTTGCCATAGAGAAAAACATTATTTTATATTTTTTAAGCATTTTGTGATCAAAAGCTAAAGTTTGTCACAAACAATAAGCTCCTGCACCACCTGAGGGTTTGACTAATACAATAGAAAATCTAATTAAATGTGAGTTGCAGGACTACTGACCACAGACAGAGGAGGTCAGAACGACGAGCAGAACCATGACGATCATCTTCATCCTGTCAGAGAGGAGACAGTTTTATTAGAGGAACAAGATTTGACTTCCTCAAACAGGACAGGTTTTATAATAAACTGGTTTGGACTATTAAACTTCACAGTGTGTGTGTGGGTGCACTTTTAATCAGCATGATATAATGTATCATTTAAGTCGAAGTGAAAGTAAAGTTGGATCAGCTAAACTGGCTATGAACTCAGAAATATTTACATTTTCCATATGTGAATAAACAAGTAGTTTAGTGTTCGTTTCTATAGTTTGTGTAGGCAGAAAAAAATCAGCCAGTCTGAACGAGGCTACAGGTTAAGAGAAGAGGGCCGTTTCTGTCTTTTTGGGGCCCCTATGTTGTCAAACTACGATGGATAGATTCCTAACCCTTTTAGTGATCCACAAAGATGCAACAAACTAATAAGTTTTAAGAGGAAAACAGGCTGAAATGAAAATCAAACATCTTAACATCTTGCTTATCCAAGCAAGATGAACTGATAGAACGTTATACTACAAGGTAAACAATGTGGATCCTCTACAGGTCAATAAATGAAACTGATGCAGTGTTCCTCAAAAATATTTATTTTAAATTGTAAAACATTTTTAAACTTAAACATCCTGGTCCGGTGGTGCTGAAGGCGGCCGTGCTGATTCCTGGTCCACGGCTCCAAAATATTCCAGAATTGATCCTGCAAAGACAAAACTCCTGATGATCTGGTCTTAACCTACATTCTGTGGGCAGAACTAACGGTCCTATATAGTTACATTTACTTTAACTTGTGTTATGATTCTTTTGAATAAAACAAAGTAATACATCAGAGACATAACTAAACTGTAGGAATGCAGGCACATTTGTTTTTATTCTAATAAATGTGGTAAAGAAAGACGCAACTAACTCAGTAGAGTTAATAACAATCCACTGCCACAATAGTCCATAATAATCCACAATAGACATTAGAGACCTATAAACTGAGGACACACTAAAATAATCCTAAAGTAATGTTACGTGGGAAACATTGAACAGCAGAGGAGGTCTATGACGCAACAGCAGCTCCCACTGCACGAGGATACAGCAGACATGACAGACATCTGCCTAACAACACACCCTCTGATGGCATTCACATGTGACGTGTACATTTTATTTTAGTACTTTCCTAAATGGAAACACTTAAGATGGATAACAAATCGACATTAAAGCTCCCCCTCCACCCCACATCATGGAAGGAAAAACCTTACCTTTGTGCCTGAGTGTTTTTCTTCAACTTGTTTCTTTGTTTTTCTGAACCAGACTAATGGGTTCGTTTTGACGCCGTGCCGTAAATGACCGGTACCTGCGGCTCAGCGCACCTGGCCCCGCCTCTCCTCGCTTACTGGTCGTCATAGACACCAGATCTGACCAATCAGCGGGCGTGCGTATCGCCTTGGCTCCCTTGGAACCTCAGTGGAGGTGCTACGAAAAAAAAGTGCCATGTGGCCAAACTTTTCACACCTTTTCTGTATAGGTCAGTCCTCAGATGTTGAGGCCGGACTTGCAACTTAAGGCAACTGCATAGTCCGCATATAGCAAGAATTGGCTCTGTAACAGAATATATGAGAATGAAAATAATCTACTCAGTTTTAGTTGAGTTTACCTTCAGCAGGTGTGCAGGAGAAGATCAGCAGAAGGACGATGAGAGTTACAGAAGACAGAGAAAAGCTGTGACTGAGCTCCAGGTCCATTGAAACGAGTCGGTTTAACAGACACAGACAGACTGAAGACAGAGCAGCTGCTACTGCAGAGCATCAGTGTCGACACATCACAGGAACTGGATGAGACGTTTGCTTCAAGTGACGCGTAGTCGTGTAATGAGCTCACGTGCGTTTGAGAATCACGTTTTCAATCGCAAGATCAGCACATCCGGAGCAGTTTGGGGTTCAGTAACTTGCCCAAGGACACTTCGACGTGCAGACCAGAGGAATCTAACCATCGGCCCTCTCTTAAAAAATTGATCAACCTCTATGACTACAGGTCAATAAAGCCTGACTGAAAATAAGTTTGCAGTCTCAAGTTGCAGGTAACCATTAAAACAGCTGACAGAAGCTCAGCAGGTGATAAAAACAGAAACAAAATGCAGCCAAGCTAACATCTATTTCTGCCTCAACAAACTAAATATACAAACAAGCTCCATTTATTACAGTCTTACTTTGTCTCTATATGGCGGACCCTGCCACTCTCTATCTTCAAATGGTGCTCTGTGTCCTTATTTTCCTCTGAGAACAGTTTCTTTATTCACTGATGGAAAAAATACACATTTAGGGGAAACAGTAAATATAAACAAGTTTGAATTTCTTATATACAAAACTACACAGGGCCCCTTTATAAAAAGAGACATTTACACATTTTAAATTGTGCAGCTTTATTTGATAAACGTTACAATGCTGATTTTACCTTCAACAGGCGTCCAGGAGAAGAAAAAACAGCTTTTGTTGATGTGTCCAGGAGTCACACAGGGAAATGTGAAGTTCAAAAGAAAGTGATCATGTATAATAACAGCATTCAGAGAGCAATTCCAGTAAGTGTGGAAATGTTCACACCTACTGGACATTCCCAAACAGAGTTTAAAAAGCCTGCAAACTCCCCTCCAGTTAGTTAGAACTGAGGAACTGAGAAAAGCCTCTTGGATGAGACGTGAAACGTCTTCCAGTAACTGAAACAAGTCCAATTGCCGACAGGAGCATCTAGATTTACCAGGACCTGGCTGACTGAGATCCTACATCAACATGTCGATGAGGTTAAATGATAAAACGTCTTATTTCTCTGTGGTTGTTTGTGCAGATCAGAGTGGAAAAGTATCACTGGGGAAGCACGTTCTTGTAGTCTGTCTGTGAGAACCACAGTATACACCTAACATCAGAATCTCAGTTCCTACTTCTGCTTCCAACTCCCACAGGTGTTGGGTGGGTGTTTCTTGTTTACCTGACAGCCTGTCAAATAAATACAGAGCCCCCGAAGAAAGCCACCTGTCCACACTGGTCACCTCTAAGTTTATTCATCTGTAATTTTCTTTATTTCGTGCATTTGCAGCCTTGAAGACGTGAATTTTTAACTCTGCTTCACTTCACTTCAGACCCAATGAATCACATGTCTGAATTATTTCCATAAAATGTATTTATGGCCGATGATTCACACTAATATTAGAAGATCCTCATCTAGTGCTGTGGGCCGATAGTCACAGAGATGAGTGATATATGAAATAACATTTTTTTAAGGATCAGATGTTTTCTCTTTACATGATGGCTGCTGTAGTCTTATATATAATGTTTACATTCAGAAACCAAAAGAAACCCATAAAGCATCAAATTGGAAGAGGACCTCTCCAGCATTTCATTTTTTGTTTTGTACCCTGAAACATCTTTATGAACTGTTGTGTCTTTGCTATCAGTCTATATAATGACCTCATATTAAATTATGCATTTATTTGTATTGATTCCAATATCCAGGATATCATGTATCTGTTCGATATTAGCAATTATTTCCAACATTTTGAGAACACTTTGCACTACAGCAGACAGCATTCTTGAACACCAACATATTACAGGTCAAAGCAGCTGTATTAACTAGAGTCAACAACAGCTAAGAGATGAAGATGGAGAGAAGGTCCCCAGACTCCCTTAGAAAATTGCTAAATTTTGTGAGTTGTTGAATTAGGAGGCACGTTTTATACACAGTGAAGCGCTGTCAATGACGAATTCTTAATTATTTGGACCTTCTTGTAAATTCGGCATATGTTATAGCCGCGTTTTAGGGGGCGCTGCAGCCCTCTCGGCACCCTTAGTTCACGCATTCATGGCATTCCAAAAAATATGTTGTTTTTTAATTTATATATTTTTGTGTGTCTGTATTTTTTAAAAAATTTTGATAACTTGTTTTTATTCAAGTTGTTTGCTAAATAAATAAAATGAAATGAAAATATATATTTTCGTTTTTTCTCCGCCGTCTGCGCTCGACGTGACGTAACAGATCGGCCATCTTTGATCACGTGATCTCTCCGAGCCAAAAAAACCAAAACATACGGCTAGCTCGCAACTACCAACTAAATTACCATGTCTAGCATACATATTAACCGGTGAATTAGCTAATCACACGGGAAACTAATGTTGGCCGGCTAAAAAAGCAACATGAATCTGAGAGGACTGTTTCAGGATTTCAATCCCAGGTAACGTTAGCTACCGTACGACTTTAGCTAACTATGTAGCTAGTTAGCACTACTTGGCTGGGCGGCGTTTGTTGCGCTGCCGTACGAAAACGTTCAGAAAAATGAGTTTTATACTTTATGAGATTACACACACTTATTTCAGACAGTGTAAACTGTCGGTTAACTGCGATTACAATAAGTTAGTTAAAGCTGCAAACGTGTGTTTGGCCAAACGAGGCCCGGCTAACATGCTAGCTAATGTAACGTCAGTGATTTGCTTGTTATTAGAGAGAAACGGTTATTTTAGTAATGTAGCTAATTCCTAACGCATGTTTTCAGCAGTAAAGCTCAGCTGAACGTGCTTTTCTTTGTAGGAAAGGCATTAATATTGTCGCTATGAGCTGCCCGGGTTATTAACCTGATTTAACATCTGACTAATTCAGGGGAAAACTTCAGAAAAAAACAAAGTAGGACAATTAAGACATGTCATGGTTCATGGGTGGGAGCCAAAATGGCAGCTTGATAATTAGCCAGAAGTTGGAGCATTAAAAGTACAAAAAGAAAAGGTGTCAGGCTGAACTGAGATAAGTATGTGGTTGGTATGCTGGTGTGAAGGATGATGTCAGTCTGGTGACAGTCATGGTGTTGTTGTTGACTATCAGCTGTTCTGGCCAGAAACTCTTCCCTTGTTTACTTTAATTAGATCTGCTGCCATCATCCTGACTTTCGAGTTTCTCTACGTTAAATGTGTAACTTTCCAACATGTGGACACGTTTGTACATGCAGTTGATCGATATTATCGGCTGATATCAACCTATGACAGAAACAGCTGTATAAGTGTGGATGTTGCTCATGATGTGCCAATATGAAAACAGAGAATGATGCTTGGAGTGATTTATAATTACGAAATTCTCACCGTCGATAGCGATTTCACTGCTCTGATCTCATTTTGGACAATATATTCAATTGTTAAACTGTAGATTATCCTCCAGATGTCGCATGTCTTTGTCACAAGCACTTGATATTCATCTTCGAGGGATCGCTGGTTTCATATATTCTGAAAATATTGGCTGATACATCGACACAGAAGTTTCTTACTCCCTAATATCGGATTAGGCATCAGGCTCAGTAATCTTGTGTTGTTCAGGCTCTACTCAACAGGGTTTGTGTGGCTGTAAATCCTTGAAAACGCTTTTATTTGATCTGTTTTCAAGGTTTGAAAAGTGCTTGGATTTTGGATAATGTGCTTGAAATTAAAAAAGAATCACTTTAATAATGAATTGTCTGTATTGCCACATAATATAGAACTCTTTTCCACAAATGTCTTTTAATTTGTCACCCCTCTGTCGTGAGTGTTATCACATTAACATCTGATTTAATGTGATTTAAGTAAATATATTACTAACAAAGGTGTAGAAAGGCATGTTTGGTGAACATTTCTCTGTGTCCCGTGTCGCAGTAAGTTCCTGATCTACTCGTGTCTGCTGCTGTTCTCCGTGCTGCTGTCCTTGAGGCTGGATGGAGTCATCCAGTGGAGCTACTGGGCCGTGTTCACCCCGATATGGCTGTGGAAGCTGCTGGTCATCATCGGGGCCTCTGTGGGCACCGGAGTCTGGGCGCACAACCCCCAGTACAGGTAGACTCTCTCACACACTCAGGGCTTGTTTCTTCTAAATCAGGATCGTGGGGAATCTTTAGGAACTTCCTAATGTTTTGATTCTCCCGTTTCCTCCGTCAGGGCCGAGGGGGAGACGTGTGTGGAGTTCAAAGCCATGCTGATCGCGGTGGGCCTCCACGTCCTGCTGCTGATGTTCGAGGTGTTGGTGTGCGACCGCGTGGCGAGAGGGAACTACTTCTGGCTGCTCGTCTTCATGCCGCTCTTCTTCGTGTCGCCCGTCTCTGTAGCAGCCTGCGTCTGGGGCTTCAGACACGACCGCTCCCTCGAGGTAGGGGAATCAAATCAGGGCGAGGAAACTGATACGAAACCACTCAAACACTTGTAACTGTGTAGCTCGTCTGTCTGTGTGTTAGAAGAGGATTCATTTGTGCCCTCAAAAGAACAGATTCTTTTCCTTAGTAGATTAATATTTAGTTTGGTTTGCTACTGTGTTGTTCCAATACTGGAATCTTTACCATGGCTACAATATCTTGAAAAAAACAACAATATTTGATCTCATTTTTAATAATGTGGGGAAAATCGACACAACAGTGAAGGTTTAGATTATAGTAGATTTCTTTAACAAGATAAATATAAGATGACAAGTAGCAGAAAGGCTGGTAAACATTAGATATTGATGTGTTTGTTGAAAGTGAACACAGTGCTGATCTTCTCTCCTCCTCGTCCTCAGCTGGAGGTGTTGTGTTCAGTGAACATTCTTCAGTTCATCTTCATCGCTCTGAGGCTGGACAGGATCATCAACTGGCCGTGGCTGGTGAGAGACACGAACACACAACAGATCTTTAAATGGATTCTTCAGTCACACGTCTGATCATCTTGTCCTCCTCTTCTTCTTCCTCTTCTTCCTCTTCCTCTTCCTCTTCTCCTCAGGTGGTGTGTGTCCCTCTGTGGATCCTCATGTCCTTCCTGTGCCTCGTCGTCCTCTACTACATCATCTGGTCCGTCCTCTTCCTCCGCTCCATCGACATCATCGCCGAGCAGCGGCGGACTCACATCACCATGGCGATCAGCTGGATGACCATCGTGGTGCCGCTGCTCACCTTTGAGGTGAGTTTGGACTGCGAACACTTTCATCTGTTGCATTATGAGAGCTGTGACACAGTGATTAGT
>CAEMYA010000035.1:17805-35173 GCA_903131615.1 Diplodus sargus
TTCCACAAGAAGACGGGCGTGGTGATCACGCAGAGTCCGGGGAAGTACTTCGTCCCGCCTCCCAAACTCTGCATCGACATGCCCGACTAAACGCTCGGAGCCGACGAGGCCGGGACTGATGACGGGGCGCGTTCGAGTCACGAAGCCACAACGGCAGATCGCACTGTTTGGATTTTATCTGCTGTCCTGAAGGATTCAGGTCCCCTCACCTTGAACTCAACACCAGAGGTTCTGGTGTCATTATGGTGATCGGCGGATCCAGAATCCTCACGTTGGCCGTCTCGACTCCCTGCCCGACTCTGTCGAGGATTCAATCCTGGAACCAAAATAAAAGACAGGACCGCTTCATTTGTTTCACCTGCAGGTGAAGTCTCACTGTGTCACTCACTCCTGATTTTACCCATCGTGAAGACGGACGTTTTGGGGCAAACTGACCACAGAAGTGTCTCGAACGAGACGTGAAGATTTGACTCTGTGATTTGACGCGTCGCCGGATCACAGATGACGCTCGCCTTGCTTTTTGTGATGGGGACCATTGGAGAGACTCGAGCTCGGATTGGGGATCAGTTTACTCTCGTTGCTCCTGTTCTCACTTCTTACCGTGCACGAGCCAGTCGGCAAAATAAATGTTGTCTTGTTACGTCTCTGCAGAACATGGACACATTGAATTTGTACGTTTCATTCGTTTAATGTCGCCGTTTCTACAATACGTATCATTACGTGACAGCGAGACAAGACCAGCGTCTACACCTCTTTATAACTGACATTTAAAACCAAAACATGGTGTTTTTGCCAACCTAAGCAGACATAAAGTAAAGTGTTGTCGCAACTTAAAATTGAAGGAGATGTTGAGACATTTTCCAGTTGGTTTTGTCAAAAACAAACCGTGTTTGTTGTCACAAAACTAGATGTTTGTAACGTGAAGTCAAAATACTCTCCAGCTGGTTCTGTTGCAATAAATCTGGATATTTTTAACGATGTGAAAAAAGCGCCACAACAAAACAAGATATTCTAAAGACCGGTCAGGATTTATTTCCAGCTGTCTATATCTTGACAAAACTGAATATGTTTAATTCGACTCCGAGACATTTTTTCAGCTGCTTTTGTTGCGACAAAAACTAAAAAATTAGATTTTTGCGTTGGGTCGTTCTCCAGATGTGTTTGTCGTGACAAAAACATGATCTTTTCCTGAACCTAACCACTTAAGTACATAGAAGAGTCGTACATTTGAAACATCCGCGGTCTGCAGAAACTCACAGTGCCGACATTTATTCTGACGACTGTGTTGCCGTGCAGGTGGAGCAAACAAGAGGAGGTGGAGTTAAAGGAGGGGTTCAGATTTATTTCAGTCTGTCTTAGAACAATAACAACACTCACACGCTCGTACGGACAGCGAAAGAGATCTGGTGTTGTTTTTAAGACGGACCTGAACAGAACTGAAGCCTCCCTTTTAGAGGAGAACAATGGAAATGGCACTTTGTTGACCCGTCTGACTCGTCAGCTTTTATATTCCTTTTGTCGTTTTGTTGTTGTTGTAAATAACAGAAGTTGTCGGGTTGGGGACCAGAGTGGAAGCTTAGAAAAAAAGATTATTCTCAAAACAATCACACACTTCTGTTTTCATTCATCTGTGCAGAAGTCTGCAGATTAAAATCAGGACTGTTTGTTTCGGTCCTCTGCTGTGTTTAAAGATCTTTACAATATTGGCTTTAAGAAGTTGAAACAATTCAAATCCCTCTTTTTTTTTTTTTTATCCACATCTGTGAGTAAACAGTTTAACTCCTCGTGTTCTCCGTTTGTCTGCACGTCACCAGATTTCCTCCAAAAGCAAAAACAAACCAATCATCCCGTCTCTCCTCTTTGTGTCTGACTTCTGGATGCTGCGTGTACATTTTTTCTACATATTGTCCCTTTTTTTTCCCCCATTAAATTGGTCTGATTTTACTCACAACTCTCCCTTTTATGCTGCAAGTAGAACATCATGAGTTTCACTCACTGTTTGTGCGTTTATTTATTTTAGAATTAAACTGACACAAGAATCAAAACCTTCACTGCACCGTGTCGTTATGTCACATCTGTTCAAAGGCTTTTGACTGGATTTGTGTTCTTCAAGTAACTCAGTTTCCAAGTTTCACACGTTCCTGCAAAGAAGTACGATTAACTACAGGTCAGGATGATTTGTTTGCAACAAAACCGGATGTTTTTAATGAGACGCAGCAACGTTTCCAGCCATCTTTGTCATGACCAGGCTGGATATCTTTAACGAGGAGTCACGAAGATGTCCAGCCATGTTTGTCAAGACAAAACTGAATATTTTTGACAAGTTGGACAGTTTCCAGCCATGTTTGTTGCAACAAGAACAGATGTTTTTAACAAGATGTCAGGATGATATCCAGCCGTCTTACTTGAAACGAAACCGGATGTTTTTAACGAGTCATGTGAATCATTTCCAGCTATCCGTCTTGACAAAGTGGATATTTTAAGGGAAAATCTGAGCAATTTCCAGCTATTTGTTGAGACAAAACCTGATATTTTTGATGAGAAATCGAGAAAATTTCCAGACATGTTTGTTGCAACAAATACGGATATTTTTAACGAGATGTCAGGACGATATCCAGCCGTGTTTGTTACAACAACACTGGATGTTTTTAACAAGAAGTAGGAACAATTTGCAGCCGTCTTTGTCGTGACAAATCCAGATACCTTTATGGGTAAATCAGGGCAATTTCCAGCTCTTAGACAAGAAAGAAAAGATAAATTGACCAGAAGTCCAGACATATTCAGCCGTCTTTGTTACAACAAAACAAAACAAAACTTTTTTTAACAAATCATAGGAACAATTTGCACCCGTCTTTGTGACAAAGTTGGGAAGATTTCCATGAAAAGGTTTGTCACGACAGAACCAGGCAATTTAAATCAAAACATGATCGTTTATGAACCTTTATCAAGTGGTTTCAGTGCCTGTAAACCTAACCAGAGCTGAAACATGTATATTCTGCTTTAGTACTGAAAGATTTGTAGCTAAAATTGCAGATAAGCAAATTATAAAACCAGTCGATTTAGTGTTTTTTGTAATGCAGCCACCGGCTCGTCAGAATGGAGAATAGTTAAGTTAGGTTGCATCAAAATCACAGAATTACTATCCAAAATAAACTTTATTGATGCAGCGTCAGGACACATCTGTAGTATTTTTACAACATATAGCAGCATCTTTACACAAACAAACATGTAGATTAACAAATTAATTCTCTTCAAGTAACGTAGGAACTGAAAATGAAGAGGTAAACGTATTGACAGTACGAGGGGAGTGAGCGTCCGTCTACGAGACGGAAAATAACTAAATGATGACGTTCATCTACGTCAGCGCTCCTTCAGTGCAGTACAGCTGGTAGACGGTTCTGCTCAGAGCCGGGCCCAGGTTTCTGAAGAGCAACGACAGGAAGTCAAACTTTATTCACAGGTGAATATAATTATTTAACTAGACATTAAAATGTAGTTTCTTTTCTCAAACTCTTGAGAAATAATATATTTGACTCATGGCTGTAAAATTCAACTTCATCACTGGAACTTTATTAAAATGAGTTAAACTTCCTTCTACGAACCTTTTGAGCTTCCCGTATCTGATGGAGGAGAGAAGTTTCTCTTTCTCTGCTTCAGACACACATCGTTTATAAGCTGTCAGAAGACTGAGAGAGAACAGAGAGGCAAGAAGGTTTAGAAATGACATTAATAGTATTCTTTTATTACTACAGCAATACTGTTGGTCAGGCTGGTGAAACTGTCTTCATATGTAAACACACGTCTTGTAAAAGCTTCTAGAAAATCATTTCCTGAGATTAAAGTCACAAATTCATAAGAGAAAAAATTGATATTCTCCAAGATTAACGCTGTAAATTCACAAGATAAAAACTGGAATATCCTGTGAGATTAAAGCAGAAACATCTCCAAGAAAAAACACAAATCTCCTCGAAAGAAACTTGAACATGCTCTGAGGTTATAGTCATGAATTTATGAAAAAAAAGACCAGGACATGAATTATGTGTTATGTTGTGTTTTGACTTCATAAAAGCAGTTTTTGTTGTCAAAGTGCGACTTTGACTTAAGAAACTCTGCGTATTTCCTCTGAGTATTTCATTCTTTCTCTGCTGTGAGTGTCGCAACACATACAGATGATTTAACCAGATGTCAGAACACATCAGCCGTCTTTGTTGCAACAAAACCGGATGTTTTCAAAGAGTCGTAGTAACAATTTCCAGTGGTCTCTGTGGTGACAATGCTGGATATCTTTAACAAGAAGTTGGGATTCTTCCAGACATAATTAATGTTTTTATTAACCTACAACGGCCATAATTCACCGTCTGCTTGTGCTCTGTTGCACCGGAGCAAAGACATTTAAAAGCTACCAGGCAAAAACAGAGATAATAGGTATTAATACCCGGTGAGAGAGTGAAACATCTACATACCTGTGTGGAGTGTTGTAGTGCTCCAGTATAGCTGCTGCTTTGTCTCCAGACAAACTGCTGATCTGCATCAGCTGTCTGGCAAACACCTCTCTGACCGTCTGACACTGGAGGAGAGGGAGACGAGTTTATACATCTACAGACACATCTGATACACTTTGATTAAAGAAAAACAGGTTTTGCTGTATTTAAAGTCACCTTGTTTTTGACGGCGCTGTAGTTGAACTCCGCGAAAGAGATGAGCGAGCAGAACGGTTTCCCTCGCTCGTCCTCCTCCTCATCACTCCCTCCGTCACCCTCCAGCTCTCTGGAGCGACACGTCAGCGTGCAGTTCTGGAAATAAAAGATTAAAAAGAGGATTAAAAAGTGTAAAACATACCGACACAATGAGTCAGAAATGAAGAATGGCGGTCGTTCTGCGTCACCTGGTACAGTTTCGTCAGGTATCGCGTCATGACGGTGAGGTACGCCGCCGACTCCCTCACGTCCTGGACTCTCTTCACGAAGAAGCCGTCGACAACCTGACACAGAAAAAACGCACAAAATCAGTCGCATCAGCAAACCAGGAAACCATCACCTCAAAGTTTTCTTAATTGCAAAATAAAGTGTTCAACTTTAAAGAAAAGAAGTTGCAATTTAATAAATAAAAATCCAAACTGAAAACACAAAGACAGCAAATAATAAATCAAACATTAGCAACGAAAAAATAGACTGAAATATACAAACGTAAACAAAGTACTTGTGTTAAATCAGCTTCGTCAGTCTGGATCTAGTGACCTGACATGTCAGTGTATGAGTGTGTGTGTGTGTGTGTGTGTGTGTGTGTGTGTGTGTCCTCCACCTGTGTGTTGACGATGGCCTGCTGCAGAGTGCTTTCAGGTAAGCTCAGGTGAGAGGCGGCCGTCCCACACTCCTCCACCAGGTAGACGGGCCTGCGGAGACCACACCTCTTCAGCCGGAACTGACGGGAGGGAAGAAGGTTAAAGTGTGTTTACAAACAGTGAGACGAAACGTGAGAAGACACACTGAACAGAAATAATGTGATAAATGTTTAAGGCAGAAATGCCTGTGAGCTTTTTGAGACAGCGACAGGGATCTGAATGAGTTGACAGAGCTGGAAATGCTCCACACACCGACCTTCTGTTCCCTGAAGCGTCCGTCGATGATGCTGCCGCAGAGGTCGTCCATCCTCTTCCTCTCGATGACGTAGTCGAGGACGAGCTCCCGGGCTGCGGGGGCGCGCAGCTGACCTGGAGTCAGAGAGAATGAGGTTGTAACGTGATCTCAGCTCAAAGTACGTTTTCACATTCAAACCCGTCTGTGCTTTCTCTGCTGTGTCTCCTCTAGTCTTTCTCCCGTTACCTGGAACAGGTGCGACCTTTTCTCGAGCGAC
This sequence comes from Diplodus sargus, assembly GCA_903131615.1. NCBI lineage: Eukaryota > Metazoa > Chordata > Actinopteri > Spariformes > Sparidae > Diplodus > Diplodus sargus. The sequence continues at coordinate 23,659 of CAEMYA010000035.1, forward strand.
CCACAGGAAGTCTCCCACGTTCAGCTTCCTGACGTCGAAGCTGACTCCGTTCCTCTGCAGCTCTTTGACCAGCTCCTGTTTGCGGTGGTGGTTTCCGCCGCTGCACGAACAAAACGGCGTCACAGATCCGCACAAGACTTCTGCAGAGTCACACTTTGTATCCAGACGGCTCGTCTTACCCGGTCGTCTCGATGAAGTCGACACACAGAATGATCTCATATGTTCCGGGCAGAAGACTTCCTGCGCTCGGCTTCCTGCTCGCTGCCTTCGTGTTTCCTGCGTCTCCCGTCCCGCCAGCTTCAGCCCTCGGCTGGGCGACACACACCAGCCGCTCTGCAGGCCTGTGAACAGATTTGTTTTGTTCAAGCAGCAAGAAAAAGAAGATGAAAAAGACTTCTCTAATTTCATGTTTACTCACTGTATCCTTTCTTCCTCCTTCTCTTCTTCTTCCTCATCATCACTCGCAGTAAGGTCAACAACCCCGGGACCGCCCTCCTCTTCCTCTTCCTCTTCATCACTCCTGACCTCCGCTGGGTCGTCTTTACTCCCTCGTTCTGCCGCGTCCAGTCGCTCCGCCAGAGCCGAACCTTCTTCCGTCAGAGAATACCTGAGTGAAGAAGAAGAAGAAGAAGAGGAGCTTCGGTGACGAGGGAAGCGACTGACACCATTTTAATAACGTTTTTCATTTAAAAATGAGTTTTAAGCATTCAATTTGCTCTCATCCCACCTTAAGACACACAAAGATGTAAATAAAATAATAAATAAGATGTTTGTTTGCGTGTGTGTGTGCTGGCTGTGTACCTGGCAGGGTTGTGGGTCTTCATCAGCAGGTTCTTCTGGACCAGAGTGCTCACTGAAGACCAGGCGGTGTACTTGCTGCCCAGATCTGGCTGCACAGACAGAGTGAAGGAAGGACATGAACACTGCGAGCGCGACCGACAGCAGGAACCAACACGAGCGGCAGAACGTTTGTTCACTTACGACGGTGAAGGACTTGTCACAGAGAGGCTGAGCTTCTGTCTGCAGCTCCATCTTGAACATGTAACCCTTTCCCCCGGGGATCTAAACAGAGAGATGATGATGATAATGTCATTACTGATGTCACAGAGCAGTGCTGGTGAACGTCTCAGCTGAGTGTGAAGCAGAAAGGTGAACCTGTGACTCTCTGTAGAGGGCGAGCAGCACAGCGTAACCTCCGGACCTCTTCTGAGGAACGTACTCCCTCTTCTTCCTCCCTCCTCGTCCTCCTCCTTTTCCTTTGTCTTTCCCATGATCCCCTGCTGCATTTTTCTGCAAGAAAAGATGAGTTCATAAAAAGTATCCAGGGAACACTCCTGATTCTATTTGTAAAACACTGTCTCTCTTATCAGTAACTAAATGGACATATTGTCACTCTTGAACTCTTTTGTTCCTATTTTTCATAAGAGGCGTCAGAAAAGCAAACCGTGACATTATCGTTGTGGATTTGGAGGAACTCACACTCAGGAGACGTTACTCAAAAGCTCCTCCGTGATTTGATCAAAACTTTGTTTGTTTTTCTTCACAGACATCTACTTCTGAGGATTTATACATTTCCATGAATTGTTCTATTCCTGTCTTGATTTTAAAACTGTGTCTTTGCTGAGTCTCACGCTGCCTGTTTACCTTCTTGGATGGAGCCAGGTTGTTGTTGTCTCGGCTGCCAGCAGGAGGCGCTCCGACAGGGAGAGAGTGAATGGGAGCGTCTTGACCTGGATGAGGAACAGATGGAAGTGAAGACCAGAGGAGCATTTACATTTTCAGGAAACATCTCCTGTGACGAGCCTTTTTCTTTTTTTAAAGCTCTTATTATTCAGTGCATATCATGTTTCCTTCCTTCCTTTTGATCTTTGTGCTTTCTGTTTGATTTCACAGATTTTAAATGTGTTTGATTTTTCCGTTCCATTGCAGTCCTTTACCATGTGCAATAATTCAACTTTGCTTTGAAGAGATTATTATCGTTGAGTGTAACTTTAAAGAGTTTTACAGAACTGTAAAAACTATTCATCCATCTTATTATCATTTTTACACCTTGTTTTGTCTTAAATACTCAGGATATACATTCTGTAGTTAGTGTTATAGTTATATTGATCAATATTTCCTCTAGAAAAACACATTTTCTAACGTCACCAGTGTTCCCACTTGTATTTTAAACACAGTCTCCTCTCTCACTGCAGCCATGAATCTATATCTTACATTCTCTCTGTGATATCAGCACTTTATCTCATATTTTACAGAACATTTTTTGCTCTTAATTCCTTTAAACAATCTTTCTTTCTCTTCAGGTTCTCTGTGATGTTTTTAAAATGCAGTTCACGTGTTTCTCACCGTTCTCTCTCAGGTACCGTTGCAGTTTATCATCCAGGATTTTACAGATGCCGTCTCCGAAGTTCTGGAGGATTTTTGCCTCTTTGGCGTTCTGAAGTGGTAACGGGTACTTATTCAGTGAGCTGATGGCCTGGAGAGACACAGAAACATAAGAACACACATGAATGAAGATAAATTAAACAGATTTTCTTCTTGCGGTCGGTACAAAATAGTTAAATATCACTTTTAACTGGTCATGTTTGTATATTTCTAGACTTTCTACATACATAATCTTTTATTTGTACACTTCTTTATTTTGCAAATGATCAAATGTGCATTTTAAACAAGTAAACACACATCAGTCAGACGCTCATACAGCCCTGTTTACCTTCTGGTAGGTGTACTGGATCTTCAGGCCTTTCTCTTTGGCCTCGTCCCGGAGCTCGGTGAGCCACTTGAGGAACAGCGGGTTCGGGCAGGACGGCAGGACCCGTTTCCGACCCAGCCGGACCGGTTCCGAAGCTGGCATCCCTCTGGACCTGACACGTGAGAAATAACACTATAAACTTACAGAATAACGGGTAAACTTTGACTTATTACACCAATTAAGATGATAAAAGACGAAGACAGCTTGGTGCATTTAACGTTAGCTAATGTGACTTTAACTTTAGCTAACACAAGCTAACGTTAGCTGACCAAATTAGCTATTTAAAAGTTCTCACCGACAAGCTAACAAATGTAAAAGTTGTAAGAAACGTTAATGGAGATATGTAGTTCAGAAAAAGTGACGTAAATCGAGTCTTGGCGTGAGAATCCGGCTCACCTTTCACCTGCGAATCTGCGAGCAGCCGCTGGCGCCTTGTTTTCAAAGACACAGCACACTTCCGTATTTACAGTGGTGACGTAGGCGGAAGTAGAAGGCGGGGCGAAGAGCTGTAATACAAACAGCGTCATCTAGCGGCGACACGAGGAATGAAAACAGACACCGCGATAAACATACCTGGAAGTAAAGAAAGAGGCCAAATAAACAGATAAATAAACAGATAAATAAATAAATAAATATATGAATAAATAAATAAATAAATAATTAATAAGGTTATAAATTAGAAAAAAAGTGAATAAATAAAACAAACAAATAAATAGAGAAATAAATAAATAAATAAATAAATAAGCAAAAAATAGTTTCCTAGTATCATAATTACAAATTAATAAATACCTTGTATTAAGTACTAACAATGACCTTATGAATAGATTTTATAAGGAATTAATTCCTTTATTTATCCAGAGACTGCACATCAGAATAGGTTAGCATTTTCCAATTTAAGCTTAAAAAAATACTCAAACTTCAAGTTATTGCCTCTGTCATTGTTCTTCTTCTCCACACCAGTCCAAAAGAAGAAAAGAAGAATAGAAACATAGAAAAATATCCTCATTGTGTTGCTTTTCCTCTGCTGGAGCACATGTTGTTATGATTTTTAAAGATTTAGTTTGTATATTTGCATAAGTAACACATGAAAGTCAATGGTGAGGCAAAGACATGGACTTGGAAGTTAAAGACTTGACTTCAGACAAGAAATATTTTGAAATCGTAAATTTTGTCCCACTATTTGAAGAGGTTTTATAAATAACATCATTATCAGACAGGGACTAATACTTTCTGTTTTCAGTTTATAGGACTTGCTGAGACCAAGTATAGTGATGCTTTGAGCTCATGATAATTCCTCCTGAATTTCAACTCAAAAGTGCAAATGTCAACCTCGTGGTGGCGCTAGACAAAAAGTCAGGAGGTCACCGAAGTCAGCAGGACTAATCCTCTGAGGATTGTGAATGTCTGTCTGAAGGTTGTTGAGATATTTTTAGCTCGGACCAACAAACTGTCATCCATAGAAGGTAAAAAATAAAGATTGTACGAAAGAAACTGAGCTCAAAAACCACAAACTGACTGTGTATACAAGAAAAGACAAGCACAAATCAAACAAACAGGTAAAACTTGAACTTAAGCTCTGAAAAACACTCTGTTTGTGTAGCGAACGACTTAAAGTGACTCAGTGTCAGTTAACTTCCCAGACCGTTATCCAGCTGCTCCCTGGCTGCACCTCCGCGTGTCCCGAGGCTGAAGAGGAGTCTGCAGGAATCCTCCAACAAGACCCGACAGAGACCAAGAATCCAACCTCACCCTCCCAACCACAGTCCTCAACACACGGGCTGAAGCTGGGGGGAGAAGTTGCATAATTGGAGCTTCATACTCATCTTTCAGACACTCACACAGAGAGTTTTGAAGATCCAGCGTGAATCATTACAAACTCACGCTTTTGGATTCAGATGAGACACATTTCAAGTTGTAGAATGAGGCTGTTGGAGTGACGGGGAAATGATGAGGATGCTGAACAGCTAATATTAATTATTTTACTTACAGAGGGATGAAGTAACATCTCAGTTGTGACCACACTGACGTACAGACGTCATACCAAGAATTCATTTTGTGCCTGTGGCAGCTTCTTCTGTCATCACTCAGCTTCTGTCATGTTTCATTATTAGTTTCTTTGTGTTTGTTGTTGCTTGTGTCCTAAGATTTAACAGCCTAGATTTGTAAATATAAGATTCATTTTCTTCTGTCAAAATTATGTAGTTTCTCTCTCAGATCATGAATGTGTTATGAAATCTAAATATTCAGTCATTTGCTGGTTAAAAAAAGACACATATTGTTCTTTTTTTGGTTACACAAGCTTGTTTCAAGCAACACTCTGCAGTAGATTTAAGTAACTTCCTATTTTCATCTTGTTCTTTGACCTTCCTTTTCCAGTGTGCTTAAATTCAGAATGCAAAAATAATTATTTAATAATATCAAGATCAAGTAATTTGGTCTTTTTCCCCCCTTATGTCAATTTTTCGAACACTTATCAGAGTCTACTCATTTGTACACTGACCCAACTTACTTCAGGATATCTTGTCAAATAATTACCCCACTGCATGGACAAACAAACTCACTGGTATTAAAGGAAAAGTCCTGAATGACTCTGTAAGGACACGCCCACATCCTGTAAGGACACGCCCACACCATGTAAGGACATTCCCACACAGAGTTTAAAACCCTGCGACTCCCCTCCAGTTATTAAAACTAAAGAAGCCTCTTGGACGAGAGCCGAAACTAAAATATATCCAGTTGCTTACGATATATCACCTAAATGAACCATGAGCTGAGACCCTTCATCAACATATTAAAGGAAAAGTTCACCCAAGAATTAAAAATCAATCATGATATGCCCAATTTCTGGAGCTTCACAGTAAAACGACTTTTAAAACATTTTACAGTTTTAAAAAACAGCTGAGAACTATTCTGCCGGCTTAATTTAAGTCTCTGGAAGTCCTAAAATCCAACATTGAAGTGAAAATACTTTAATTACAACCTTTTATTAATCTGAAATCTTCAGGTCTAAGCTAAAATAAAAGCACAGTTTGTGACAAACAACACGATTCACTCTGGTGTTATATATATATATATATTACTCCCTTTATTGAACAAAAAGTACTTTTTTCATAGAAAAACTCATCTTTTTGCTGTACAGAGTCGCCCACAGGTAACATTCACACATGCAGTAGATATGAAGAAAAACACGTTAATGTTAATGAGTTCATTTTCATCCCATGTAAAAAACATCTAGTAGTCAAAAAACTCGGCTTAATCTGGTGCGTTATTTGATGTAAAGCCTGCGTTATATATACAGAAAAACCCCCAAATCCACACACACACACACGTACACACACTTTTATATACATTAACTTCACCTTTACATCCATCAGGTAACACATCCATCCTTCATCCATCCCCCCTGAGTTTGAATGACCCTCCTCCTCCTCCTCTACTGCTCCGATGAGCCGGTCGTGTCATCGCTGTCAGCGGCGTGAGGAGAGCCGGGCGTCGACCCTCCTCCACCACCTCCCGCCCTCCTCGCCGCCTTCCCCTTCAGCAGGTGGCTGTTGGGGTGGAGCGAGTGCAGGTGGATGAGCAGCTCGTCCTGAGTTCCCGCCGTGTGGCCGCACTCCTCGCACACGTACAGCTTGTTGCGCCGCTCCTTGTAGGCGTACTTCTGGGTGACGCTGTGGATCTTCTTCATGTGGGACTCCAGCGAGCAGCGCTGGGTGAACGCCTTCTCACAGAGGGTGCACTTGTAGGGACGGACTCCTGCACGGAAACCAGAAAAAAAACAAAAACATCATGAGTTTGTGTTCATGTGTGTGTTTACCGTGTGTGTGTAGACGTGGACGCAGCGCCGCCTACCTGTGTGTGTGCGGACGTGTCTCTTGAGGTCGAAGGTGTCGTTGAAGCCTTTGCCGCAGAAGTTGCACAGGTGTCTCTTGGTCTCGCTGTGACACTTGACGTGTCGGTTTAACATCCGCTGGTGGTGGAAGGACTTCTGGCAGACCTGCGAACACGAACGTCTGTGAGGGTGCGTTTCACTTTATTTCGACTTCAGAGAGACTGACGGGCAAAAAATACAAGTATTAAAGGAAAAGTGACGATGAAACCGTCTCGTCGGCTCACCTGGCACACGAACACCGACATCCCGTGCGATGAACTCCGGCTTTGACCTGTTGATCTGGTCACCATGGAGACCACTTCCATGGGGGCGGGGCTTGTCAGCGTCATCACGACGGCGTGAGGAGTCAAAGATGGCGGCGTGGGAATGGCAGGAAGGGAGAGAGGAAGAGGAGCAGGAACGGACGGCAACTCGCCTGTCGTGACCTGCGATGGAGAGAACACAAAATTGTATTGTTGACATTTTTCTGAAGTTTCGCAGCTTTTAAAATAGATTATATGCACAAAATCAAGTTCTTAAAATGCTCTCCGCTCGTTTCCTCACCTTTATCTTGGATCGGATGTATGGCGGTCCGCCCTGCGACCTCCTCCTGACCTCCGTCTTCTCCACCGGGGAGGCGGCGGGGCTCTGCGGCCGGCCCAGCATGGTGCTGGACGGCAGCTCGGCGTGTGTTTGCGTGTCGGACAGAGATTGTTTAGTGAGGCACAGCGGCGTCGTCTCGGCGGGGCTGGCTTCAGCCTCCATCACCAGGGCGGACGGAGGGAAGATGGAGACTGGAGGGAGAGACGGGAGAGAGTTAGTGTCACGTCTTCAACTTATTATTGATGTTTTCTGTCCAATTGAAGATCGTAGGTCAAATATCAACTCTCTTTTGGCTCCGTTTTTGGTCTCCACCATCTCCTAACAGGCTGCAAAGTTGCAGATTTGGCTGATTATTCTCCTTTTTTAGCACTTTTTTAAACTGACACATTGTTTTGTTATCCTCAAAATACCAAAATCCAGCCAACTGAAAGACGCAGCTCTACTGTAAAAGAAAGGACTTTCATATTTACTTCATTTATACGTTTTATTTTATTTCAGTTTATTGGACGTTATCTTTACATTTTGATACAATTTTCTCTTCTCGACTTATTTTTCTCTACATAGCAGGGGTTTAAATGGTGCTACCAATAAATACCATCAAGGTAAAGTTTACTATCATTGGACATATACAAGGAATGGAGGGTTTAAGGTGCATTATGGGTAGTGTAGTTTTGTTCAAGATAAACTGCTGCTTTATTCTGTCTCCTGTGCATCCATCAAATTGGACTTCTGGACTTCTCCTTGAAAAAGAGAATATTTTGATTAATTACTTATTCTAATGATTTGATTAACTTTTGCATGGATGCTCGCCGGTTTATAACAGGATGCTTCCTGCCTTTACGAAGCTCAGGTGGAGCGCAGAAGCCCCGTTCTGGGCACCAAATGAGCAGAATTAATGTAAAATCAATCATAATCCTTCCCAGATCAAACAGTATTAGTTAGACCTCAGTGGACTTATTTAGCAAGTGTTATTATGAAGCTTTGCGGTTGTTGTTTTGGGATTATCTGCTTTAGCTTTCCTAACTTCTTGTACAGAGATACAGTCATAGTTACAGTTATACAAACGACAAGAAGCGTCTTTGAAACCAGACAGAAAAACAGGTCAGCAGCCGAGAGACGAGTACAAACGTCTGGTGCTTAAGTCTTTCACAACAAGCGGCCGACCGGCAACGCTTCATATTTGCACAATCTCTCAATTAGCAAACACGCAGGGTTAAATATGTGTATGTATTTATGTGTGTGTGTGTGTGTGTGTGTGTGTTTGTGTGGGTGTGGGTGTGTACATGTTCGGCCAATTGTTAGCGTGACTTATTCGGCACGCACACACATGCCCTCCACCACACACACACACACACACACACACACACACATGCTGCATTAGCGCCGCAGTTAGACCCGTCCGACCAGACAGTCTTGCAGCACCAGCTCTGTACCTTCCTCAAACAATCCACCTCCGCAGGCCGTCTGTGTGTGTGTGTGTGTGTGTGTGTGTGTGTGTGTGTGATATAACAAAACACCACTCAAACAGCGACATGTAGACTCATAGAGACCTTTTCAGCCTCCGCACAGGTGTGTGTGCATGTCTTTGTGTGAGTGTGTTCAGGTCGGCCTGAGGCAGGCGCGGTCCCGCTCGCCGAAGACAACGAATCAGTTGACACTGCCGAGCCTCCATCAGATAAAACACAAATGTAAATGCAAATGAAGCCCCACGGTGAGCTGTAAAAGATGGAGAGGCGACCGATCAGTAAACCAGCGGAGCTAACGGTACGCCGAGACACACAGTGGCGGCTCTGTGTTCGCTGACGAGGCCTCAACAGCTGCTGCGAGTCATGTTTGGTGCAGAGGTATCACTCACAGGGCCCCTGTGGACCCTAATCATTGGTTAACAAAGACTTGGGTGGTTTTTAAAATTCTTAACATTACAAGAGTAAAATTAAAGCACTTCAATGTCCCTTAACCAACTAAATCCATACCCTGAAAGGCTTTATCATCACAGCTAAAATGTTATGAATGCAATTGTGTAGAATAAAGAAAAGAAAAATGTGTATGGTCCCTTTGTATTTTGAACATTTCCTCTGTTAGCTTGCCTTAGCATGTTAAATTTGGATATTGAAGGATTATTTTTAACATTCTGGGAAATAAGCATCTTCACTTTCTTGCTGATTGTCAGGCAAGAAGATTGATACCAAACACATATTTCTTTGTTAAATATGAAGCTACAGCTACATGAGAGGGTTAGCTTAGCTTAGCATAAATACTGGAAACGGAGGGAAGCTGTTGGGAGTCTACGCTTAACCTCATGGTGACGACAAGACAATTTTGATAGATTCATACTCATTAACTCTGATTATACGTTTTGATGCTCATTATTTAATTCTCGCCAATTTTGACAGCAGGAGAAAACAAACAAATCCAATGACAGCATCGCTTCCTTTCAAATATGAAAAGAGTTTTGACGTTTGAGTGATTGTGTGACAAGTCAAGCATTTTTAAAGGAGTATATCGTCACATTTAAGTATACCCCTTGCCTTTAAAACATAACAATTAACATTTTCTTAACATTCAAGACTTTGTACACACTTTTTTGTGTAACTGGACAGTGCATTTCTTTATATGTCGTAAATACACCTTATATATCTTCTTTTTTAGTGTCAATATATTATATCTCTGCGTACAATCTATACCTTCATCCAGAATTGCCGCCTCGCAGCTACAATAAATGCCTGAGTACACCAGCCAAGTCTCTGGTTCTGAACTAAGGTGTTAAAACCGAACATTAATCAGTTTTTCCTTGTGTTTTGGGGTATTTAAGCTTTAAACTTTAGAGTACTTTAATTTCCTTGGACTTCTTGTGATACATATACGTAGAGTCTTTATGTATCAGAAGCAGCCTGAGGAAATAAAACTGCTGTGTACCTGAGTGTATCTCTCTCATTTGATCAACTCTGCCAGGTATTCTGTGATCCAGAACCCATCACACTGGGTGTCATGATGTCTTTTATTGTTATCTGATCATCTCTACTGACCTAATCAGGAGCTTGGATTGCTCATAACAGCCAGTTGAGCAAGTGGAACAAGTCTTCAGCTCTGAGTTTGTGTAGAAAGCTTCCTTTCATTATCACTCTAAAACCTTAAAACTTCACTGCAACCTCTACGTAGCCTTTTGTCCCACATAAATAGTACACAAAAGATGTTTCATCCTTGATGTCAAATTTTGGGGAAATCTAACGGTTTTAGATCCTGTCAGGTTTTAAAAAAAATAAATCTTTGAAATGATTCCCCGTGTGGTGATAGTTTCTGTGGTGACGGCTGCTGGCTGGACATGTAATCTCATCTTGTATTGTTTGTTCACCCCACCTTCCCCCTCACCGATGAATACAGCGTGTGTGTGCTTGAGAGAATGTGTGTGTGTGTGTGCGTTGTGGAGGTAGGGCGAGTGGGGTTTAACGTATCCAGACTGCTTCTATGTTGAGAAAAAGAGAGAGGGAGAGTTGCACTCCTTTCATATTTTCTTTCAGGCCATTTGACGCTGCTCAGCCGGCGAGAAAGAGTCAACAATCGGGAGATAACTTCATCAAACACAGGGTGTGAGTCCTTGTGTGTGTGTGTGTGTGTTTGCTAAAGGTGTACTTGTATGCAGCAGTAGGCTGCGGTAGGGTCCGTTACATTTCCTCCCATCCAATAAACATTAACCTAGCCTCAGGATAGAATTAGAGTGCAAACCCTTATTGGAAATTTCACTGTTCAGTTTCTTGCCAAAAGTTAGATGAGAAGATCGATACCACCCTCATGTTTGTGTGGTGAATATAAAGCTAAAGTTAGCTTGGCATGTTAAATTTGGTTATTAAAGTGATAGTCTGACATTTTGGTAAACAAGCGTATTCATCTTCATGCTGATAGTCAGGCGAGATGATTGATACCAAACACATATATCTTTGTTAAATACTATGCTAAAGGACATGAGGTGGCTAGCTTAGCTTAGCATACAGTTGGGAAACAGAGGGAACCTGTCATAGTTCATGCATGCTTAACTTAATGGTGATGGCAAGACTACTATTGTTTTTACACTTGTTTTTAAACATATCAAACAAACATAACATCTTAACAAAGCCAGGCTAGCTGTTTCCCCTTGTTTCCAGGCTTTATGCTAAGCTACGCTAGCCATCTCATGCCCTAAAGTTTCATATTAATCAACACGTGTTGGTATCAATCTTCTCAGCGATACCACTTTCATGTTTGTGTGGTAAGTATAGAGCCAGCAGCTTGTTAGCTTAGCGTAGCATGTTAAA
>CAEMYA010000035.1:45104-62129 GCA_903131615.1 Diplodus sargus
ACACACACACACACACACACACACACACACACACACACACACAGTCAAGCACCAACACGTTTAGCCAAAGTTACATATGTTGGTGTGTTTTACTTGTCACACTATCTCTTTGTTTCCATCTCTGATACATAACATACATAACAGCCCATTTGCTATTAGTGACCAGAAGGTGGCGCCATTGAACAGACAAACGATACAACAAGCTTTTATTCTGAAATTATTATTTTTTTCGCAGCCTAATTGGTGAATGTGTATTTTTCTTTTGTGAATTCTGAATTCACTGAATTCTTTTGTGTGCTGTTTTTATTTTTTTACACTTCTTTTTCTGCCTAAACAAACTAAATAAACAAACTCTCTTTCTTTTCATGACTGAATACACTGAATAAACAAACTGACCCCGAAGGACAACACCGCCTCTTCCTGTTTTACTTTGTTTATACATGGCGGACCCTGCCACCTTTGTTAGCTTCTAACGGTCTTCTGGGACCTTTTTTTCCTCTGAGAGCAGCTTGTTGATTCACGTAAGGAGTTTCTTCCTTAATTGAGTTCAAATTTCTTCCCAAAAACGACAAAGTGCCTCTTTAAAGTCTGCTGTGAGCTAATCTGTTCCTTGACAGACATGAAGCCAGTGTGAGGATCTAACAACTGGACTGATCTGATCTACTTATTTTTGTCTTGTCCATGAGCTTGTTTGTAGCATCATTACCACGACCGGACTAGAAAGTGTGCCTCCAATGTGCACGTCATGTCAAAAGGTGGCGCTGTTGAGGAATGAACCACATGAGACCCTCGAGACAAAGGTCAGTAAACTAATCTGTAATCTTGTTTCACCAGTTTTCTTCAGTTTTGTCATCCACAGCAAGTTTTACTCTGCAGGTTTCAAACCGCCTCTCCTATATTTACCTCACACACACTCACACTGACACTGCTGCATGACATATGGCGGAACAAGTAGGTAAATGTCGGGGCTGCGAAACAAAAGACCTGAGAAAGAAGAAGAGAAAGAAAGGTGACAGATGAGGCAGCTGTGGAGGAAGTCAGCAGATCCTTTATGTGAGTATGAGTTCTAATACCACAGTGTACAAATACTTGCAGTGTAAATGTTACTCAAATGAGTCTGAACGTCCTCTTACGTATCAGGCCTTCTCCTGCATTCATGTAAAACAGGATGTTTCTGTTGTAGCTGGTTGAGGTGGAGCTGATTTTCAGGTTTTGACAAGATAAATGACCCAAATGATAAATAAAATAGGTGTCAATTGATTTTCTTGTAAATCATCCAACCAGTTCATCGATTTAGTTGTTTAAACTGTACTCGTATAAACTGTTGGGTTGTTCAATCAATAACAGAAGATCATGTTTTAAAAACTCTTCCAATGTTTTGTGCGATCATCTTAATTTGCACTGCTAACTGAGGTAACTCGCTAACAGAAGCTGTAGTTAGCAGCAGAGCAGTGTTTTATTTTTATTGAGTATGAGTTAGACATATAGGCATATTCGTGTATTGTCTATTAATTGATGATGATTGAAATGCTGTCACAATACCCAAAGTGACACCTTTAGCTGTTTGTTTTGTCCAAACAACAAGCCAGACCTCAACATTATTGAGAAGTCTTTAAGATTATACAAATATCCAAAAGATAAAGTGTCAAATCCTTCACTTGCTGAAACCATAAAAAGGTTTTAGGCTAAATGAAAAACTATTCAAATAAAAACCAAATAGATTATAGGTACCAACTGATTTTCTGTTAATCAACAACTGGTTTTATAACAAAAACATCATGTTTTATGATTAAGTTCTTTAAATGTTTTGGACAGAAACTGTAGAAAGGAGCTTAAATTTGCAGTAATAGGTGTAATATGTACCATGCTTTTAGTACATTCAAAATGAATTAAAATGATCAACAAAATGTGAAGAAATAACAGTTTTGATGTTACGTCCATATTGTGTTGCTGATAAAGGTTAGCATGCTAACCAGCTAGCCCCGTCCCCGCCTAAACCTCCTCTGCTCAGAATGTAAACACCAAAACTGAGCTAACTAGCTAACGGCAGCTCTAGTTCACTCAAACTTATTCCAAATAATTTAAAATTAGCCTATAAAAATATTTAGGAGGAAAAACATCACAGCCTTGCACTTGTAAAGCTGAAACTACGAAGAGTTTTGACAAGATAAATGATTCACTTGATGAGTAAACAAGCTAACTAGCAAACAGCAGCTCAAGTTAGCAAGTTAGCTGTGTTGTTATTTTTTATTTTTAATTTTTAGGATTAATTTGATTGGGTTATTTTTACATATCGTGTCGTGAACTACAATAACCGTGTTAATAAAAATAATAATAATAACTTAAAACAATTAGAAAGAAAATGTTTTGCGTTTGGTGACGACGTCATCCTCCGGAGACGAAGATGGCGGTAGTGAGTCGCCGCGTCAGCAGCCGGAATTAAACACGCGAAGAAGAAGAACACATCCGGAAATCCTTGTAGCATCATAAATGATTCCATTACGCTTTCCTTAAACAAATAGAACGGACATATTTCGTCGGCATCTTCCACCGTGTCGCCTTCCGGAGCTTCACCCGCAGATTTATAAACAAAGCTTAGCCAAGAGTCGTTATGGCTTCCAGGAAGCGAAGCCTCCCCGGAGATAACGGGGAGCTGGGCGGACCGCAGCCCGCTAGCAAGCACTTCAAGCCCGCTGACAGGAGACACGTCGCCGCCTTGATTCTGGCGAGAGGAGGAAGCAAAGGGATTCCTCTGAAAAACATCAAAATGTTGGCCGGGGTGCCTCTCATCGGATGGGTGCTGCGGGCTGCTCTGGACTCCGAGTGCTTTGACAGGTAGATAAATAAATAAATATGATCTGTTGACCCCAAAAACTGGAGCCACACGCCCCCAAGTGCACTTCAAACACTTCACATGGCTTATTTATGTGCGTTAGCTGTGTTTATTCTGTGTGGTATTGTAATATGTATGCACAGGTTTGACCCACTTTTCATTAAAGCCTCATTAAGGTGTGTGTATTCTGCACAAATGTGGCTGCAGACCATCAGACAGTCTGTGCATTTTATTTTGAAAAAATATTTATAAAAGAGATAATTCACTAAACAGGATGAATGTGCAGCTCCATTGATAATCTGCTGATCTTTATGTAACTTTTCAGGGAAGAAAGGCTGAATATTTGCTTTTCTGACTGAGGATTCAAGACAAGTTCAGATTAAGATGTTCCTTTGTTGATTCACCTTTGGAGATATTGACAGGTAACCCAGCAGAACAGAGTGGGGAATAAGCAGCAGCACGAGAGACGATAATAATCTGCTTTATATCGCTTTGTAGATGAGATAAGATGACGATTTTAGGTTTGATGAGCTGTTTTTCATCATTTTCTGACATTATCAGGGCTGGGTACCGAACTTCGGTTCTTAAATGGCACCGAGTATCAAAATATACCTCGTCTTTCGGTGCCAAGATCTGACAATGCTGCCGGTGATTGGCTGTAACGTTACACATGATTGCGGCATGCAGAAAAACGACATATGTCAGCCAGAGAGGCTTTGTTGTTACGCCCAAAAACGGGGTTCAGGTGTATCTGTGTGTGTGTGTCGTCGAACCGGTTAGAAAATGCCACCGAGGTCAAAAGCTTGGCTGCATTTCAACAAGATTGCACGGAATCAATTTAAGAGCAGAAAGTTGAAAAGTGAAACTCAGGATTTGTCCTGTAATGTGTTAGGAAAACAAAGCAGCAAAGCACGAGTTAGGAAAATGGTAGCTACAGGAATGAAGACAAGTGATTGTAATTTATACTGATGAGGCTTTCGTGTCGTCCTCAGTGTGTGGGTGTCGACAGACCACGATGAGATCGAGAAGGTGGCCAAAGCGTGGGGCGCCCAGGTGCACCGCAGGACCCCCGAAGTCTCCAGAGACTCTTCCACGTCTCTGGAAACCATCCAGGAGTTCATCAGGCTCAACCCAGGTAACGCCCGACCGTCTGACCTCCAGGACGGGTCCGTGTGACGAGCACGGGCAGCTGCTTCATGTTTATCCCGTGTGTGTTGACTCCACAGAGGTGGACATCGTGTGCAACATCCAGGCCACGTCCCCGTGTCTCCACCCGCGCCACGTGAAGGAGGCCCTGGACATGATCAAGAAGCAGAACTTCGACTCGGTGTTCTCGGTGGTCAGGAGGCACCAGTTCCGCTGGCAGGAGGTCAAGAAAGGATGTGAGTCTACAGATGGAGATAAATAAAACCTCCTTGAATCAGATCGGAAATCTCACGAGAAGACAGTTCAGAACCTGCCTTGAAATTATCACATTTTTAAGTTTTCGTCAGTGTAAAAGTAATCTGGTGATAGTTGTCTCTAC
Source organism: Diplodus sargus (assembly GCA_903131615.1). NCBI lineage: Eukaryota > Metazoa > Chordata > Actinopteri > Spariformes > Sparidae > Diplodus > Diplodus sargus. Next base: position 49,463 of record CAEMYA010000035.1, read on the forward strand.
ATCAGTGGGTCTGTTCTGAACGGGACGTGCTCACAGCTTATTCGGCATACTAATTTTGCCAAACTGCAAACAAAAAAAGGCTAAAAATGGAGCTCAAAAGAGATCATCAGTCTGTAGCTGAAGCTTTTACGGGCTCTTGCTCTCCTGATAGAGGGTACATTAGCATTTAGCTAACCGGACCATGTCAGCCTCACAGGCTGGAGACTGTTATACAAGTTTCCCTCTACGCTGTAATAGGAGATGTTTAATGACACAATGAACTCTTCCTCCAGCTGGTGAGCCTACGAAGCCGTTAAATCTGGACCCGTCCAACCGGCCGCGGCGTCAGGACTGGAACGGAGAGCTGTGTGAGAACGGCTCCTTCTACATCACCAAGAGGGAGCTGATCGAGAAGGGAGTCCTGCAGGTACCTGAACAGAGGAGCACAGTGGATTGTATTGTCCTGTTTCTACTCCTTTCATGTCTCCTAGGATTATAAAAATATCTCACTTCCTTCCCTTACTTCTATTTTCCTATTCAGTCTGTGTGTTGGTTGTTGGCGTCACTGTTTCTGTGCTCTCACGTGTTTATGTGCCGTTTGTGTTTCCCTTCCCTGCAGGGCGGCAACAAGATCAGCTACTACGAGATGCTGCCAGAGTACAGCGTGGACATCGACGTGGACATCGACTGGCCTGTGGCGGAGCAGAGAGTTCTCAGGTGGGATCAAATAAAAACACTTGTCAGTAATGCTTGTAATCGATCCAATGCTTTGTGGACCATCTCAAAAATCTGACTCATCTGTTTTTTTGCGTTTCCACAGGTATGGCTACTTCGGCCGGGAGACGCCAGAGGTGGTCCGTCTGATGTTCTGTAAGGTTTCCGGATGTCTGACAGAAGGGCAGATCTTTCTGTCCAAGTCCGGAGAGGAGATGTTGTCCATCAACACCAGGGACACCACGGGCATGCGCATGCTGCAGAAAGAAGACGTGGAGGTTGGAATCTGAGAGAGAGATGGAATCGATGTACTGGCTCGAACTGTACGACAACACGCGCTACCCTCTGTGTCTCCTCCAGGTGGTGCTGTTGACCTGCAGCGAGGACCCCGTGGCCCAGTCGATGGCCGACCTGCTGAAGAAGAGGACGGGCTGCGAGGTGATCGACGTGGGAGAGGAGCCGCTGGATGTTTTGAGGCCGATGGTGGAGAAGAGGAAGCTGCTGTGGAAGGACGTGGCGTACATGGGTAAACACAGCTGCGAGAACACAGCGCGGCTCTCTGATTGCAGCCCGTCGCTCTCTCCTCTTTTCTCCTCTCTGACGCTTCCTTCTTCCCCAGGTAACGACAAACCAGACGTGAACTGCCTGAACATGGCGGGCTTGAGCGCCGTGCCCGGAGACGCTCCCGTGGTCGCCATCAACGCCTCCAAGTACACCTGCCACAGCATCGGGGGGAAAGGAGCCATGAGGGAGTTCGCCGAACACATCCTGCTGCAGAAACAGAAGGCCAAGTCGCAGGACCGCATCGGGAGCTGCAGCTTCTGACGCGACACGCAGGAAATCCACCAGCAGAGTTCTGACGTCATTTAAATTAAGAATAAGAATCTAAAGCAGAATTTAAATAATTCACTTTCTTTAAGATCTAAGTTTTTCCGTGGGTAACTCTTCTCGAAGTATCAGATTATTTTGTGTTCGTCACTAATTGTAAGAAGAGAAGGAATGTGAGTGATGCTGTGAAGATTTGCAGCTCTCGCCTCCGGGCAGAATTCTCCTCGCCAGCTGGAGGTGAGACACAACATGTTTGATCCAGAATGTAAAGAACAGGATGACACTACAACTGACATCACACCAGCAAAATATCTCGAGCATGGAGCGATTAATGAAGCAGTAAATGTTTTGAATATTGAGATGCGTTATTTTTATAGACTTGAATCAAGTTCCAAAAGGTAAAAACCCTTTATTTTGTTTTTTATTTTTAAAGGAAGTCACACCGAATCCCAGAATATGTTATTAACATCAGACATGTTGCTTTTTACCTGTTTCAACGCCTTGATGTTTTATATACAAACCAAAATGCAACATGTTTGCACGTCTTTGTTTAACTCGCGTGTCCTTAAATCAGTAGTTATTTATAGATATTTTGGGAGACGTCGCTTTCTAGCAAAGAAATATTAATAGGAAAGTCGATACCACGTCCACGTCTGTGCACTTAACACGAAGCTGCAGCCAGTTAGCTTAGCTTAGCATGAAATCAGGTCATTTAGACAGCATTTAAAAACAACAAACATTGTAAAAGCACTAACTCAATAAATTTGATGAACAAATCTGGAACCCGCGTGAAACTGCTCGCCTGGCTTTGTCCAAATGTACTTAAATCCACCTGAGCAGCACTTTTAAAACTCGCTAATTTACCAACATATCGTGTTAAACTGAACTGAAGGTAGAAAATCACCAATTTGTGGTTTTACAGAAAGTTTTATACTGAACTGTTTCATCATCCACAGCACTAACTTCCTTTAAGAGATGCAGGGAGGGTTGCACCGCTAGCTGTTTACACCTGTTTCAAGTCTTTATGCTAAGCTAAGCTAACCGGCTGCAGCCTTTCATCTGATTTTTTGGCAAGAAAGCAAATATAAAGTGTTTTGTTTGTTGCAATCATCCTTCCATAATGCACCTGAGACCAGCATTATGACTGTGCCTGATGCTGCATGCTCACTTCCTGTTTCTAGACGGGAAGGATCAATGATTTTTAGTTTGAAGCTGCTGTTTGTTAGGAGATTTTATTTAAAGATGATTTTCAGGTAAAGTGTGTGTCTGCTGTGTGTGTGTCTCTTCTTCCACCCTCCTCAGAGACGACTCATTGTTTTGCTGGAATGTTTTCGTGTCATTTGGCTCATTAATGTGATTTTATTTCTCTCCTTTTTTTGTATTTAATAATTGAGTATGAAGAGATTTTCACGTGTGAATCATTTTCAATGAAGTTGTTGATTGAAGATAACTGAAAGTTGTGGTGTTTATTTATTTTTTTAAATATGTGGCAGAGAATTGGTACCTTTGGGGAGATCTTCAAGCTAAGCTAAGCTAACAGAGACGACCACCATGGGACCTTATGCTGCATTCAAGTGCACCTCGGATCGTCCAATTTCCGACGGTCGGAAGTTATTTTCGGTGTGTTCATGTTGGAGCAAACTGGACGGCAACCTGAAGTCGTTTTCACTCTCTTCCACCGTATTTCATCGTCGTTTAAAGTCGACACGGCAACTCACGTGCTTACATTTTCTCAACTTTCCGAGCTGCACTTGAACGCACCATCCCAGTAATCAGCAATAAAGAGACAAATGATTTATTGATCCGGTTTGAATTGTGTCATGTGTCATGTTGTGTAACTGCACCACAATGACTAAATGTCCTCACAGTGCAGTGAAGATGAGCCGATGCCAGATGTTGCGTCACCTCGTGTGTTTTGTTGTTGTTTTTTTCATCTTGTTCTGTTGAATAATCAGATTTTTAACACCGTTGTAGCAGATTCTCCACCTGGCTTTGGGATGATATTCTTAAATTACCTCTTTCTTTACAAATTAAGATTTCTCCCGACAAAATGTGAAGATATAGACACAAAACCACTTTGAGACGCCTGAAACACGAGCAAGGGGGCCAGAAGGTGGTTAGAAATGTATGTTAATCCTATTTTATGTTGTAAAATTCTCACATTTACCTCAGAGGAGTAAAGTCCTGGAATAATGTATGAATAATATGGACATCTAGAAGTGTTAGAACAAATATTATTGGCACTCTGGTGACTTCTGGTGTCTCAACGCATGTCTGGGACAAATCCTGCCCCCTGGTGTTCAAACTGCTGAACTACAGCAGAGCTTTAATTATGACACACGCTCTCTTTTACATAAAAACTTTAAAAAACTGATAAAAAAAGATCCATCTGTTTCTCAAAAGCAGCAGCTGCATCATCCACCTCGCTGAAATGTCATCAATATCTATGGTATCTTCATTTATTATGAACAAAATCGACAGTTCATGTTGGGAAATGTGCCTATTTTTCTTTTTGCCAAGAGTTCGAAAAGAAGATGTTATTATCTTGGGATGACGCAAGAATGAAGTCAAATATCTTAAACATTTTATTGTTTTATTAAATGATCAGAAAACACAGCATTAAAATATCTCAGCTGTAAAACATCAAACCAACAGAAAGTCTCAAGAAGCCGACGATATATGTTTCTATAAAAATATGTAGTAAGACTTACAGGGCGATCAAAGTGTTTACGTACAGTAGTTATATTAAAAAGAGAAGAAGAAGAAACAGCAGATGACTTCAGGTGCTCCGTCACTCCGTCCGGCTCACAGGTGTGATGGTCAGCGGCCCGTCGTTCTTCCCTGATTTGTTGGTACACGGGCTGAAGAACGGGTAGACGCACTCGTTGAAGACGTCGTTGAAAGTGTAGATGTGGATTTTAGCGTCGACGTTGTAGAACGACACCTGCGGAGAAACACGGCGTAGTTTTTATAACAGAACATTAAGGGGAAATGGCGGGAAAAAGAACGCGTGTGACCGTACCTGTCCATTCTCAAAGTCCACGAATATCCCGATCTTGTTCGGTCTGAGGCTTATTTGGACGTCTGTGGAGGGCTCGGTGCGAAACGCGTACTTGTTCCTGAAAAAGAGAAGACAACAACAGAAGAAGTTCAAGGGATTAATTAAGACGTAGCTAGTGTGGAATCGTGGAAGTTGTCTTCATCTTTCTGTCCCATTCCAGCTGATGAAACTACAGCTCACTTGTCTCTGAGGCTGAGGAACCAGTATCCGTTGCTCGGGGTGACTTCGATCTTCCCCTTCCTGTTGATGGACTGTCGGGCCACGCCCAGATCCCAGTCCGTCTTCCTGCCCACCTCCACCTGTTCACAGGAAGCAGGAAGCAGGAAACGGTCTTACAATCAAACACTGAGACATGTTGAAGATCCTGTTCTGTTCACTCGTCAGGGCCCAGATTATTCATATTGAAACTTTCTTTCTTTCTTTCTTTCTTTCTTTCTTTCATCCTTCCTCTCTTTTTTCTAATTTCTTTCTTTCGTTCTTTCGTTCTTTCTATCCTTCTTTCTTCCATCTTACTTCCTTCCTTTCTTCCTTTCTTCCTGTCTTTTTTCTTTCTTTCTTTCTTTCTTTCTTTCTTTCTTTCTTCTCTCCTTCCATCTTTCTTCCTTCCTTTCTTTTTCCTTCCATCTTCCCTCCCTTCCCACTTCTTTCTTTCTTTCTTTTGTCCTCCTCTTTCCTTCCTTCCTTCTTTTCTCATTTCTTTCTTTCTTTCTTTTTCTTTCTTTCTGTCTTTCTTTCTTTTTTCCTTCCTCTCTTTTTTCTCATTTCTTTCGTTCGTTCATTCGTTCTTTCTTCCATCTTCTTTTCTTCCTTCCTTCATTCCATCTACCTTCCTTACTTTCTTTCCTTCTTTCCTTCCTCTCTTTCTTCTTTCTTTCTTTCTTTCTTACTTTCTTTCATCCTTCCTCTCTTTTTTTCTCATTTCTTTCTTTCGTTCATTCTTTCTTTCTTTCTTTCTTTCTTTTGTCCTCCCTCTTTCCTTCCTTCCTTCTTTTCTCATTTCTTTCTTTCGTTCTTTCTTTCGTTCTTTCTTTCTTTCTTTCTTTCTTTCTTCCTAGCGTTCTTTTTTTCTCATTTCTTTTTTTCCTCCTCTATCTGTCTCTCCCTCCTCCCTTCCTTCCTTCCTTCCTTCCTTCCATGATACCATAAAACTGTAATATTTGAGTTACGTTACCTCAGATCAAAACCTTCTTTTAATCACAAAGACACAATTTTCTAATTAAATTAATCTGATATATCATAGAAACATTCGTAGAAACACCAGAAATGTGCTTTTTTGTTCTTGTAACCAAACGTCACAGTGAACGGACATACTGGGAACCCAAACAACACAAACTGTAGTGGTAACGTGGTCTCACCTCCCAGTAGTGTCTCCCAGAGGAGATGGCCTCCCTGCCCAGTATACAGACGACTCTGTCAAACCTCTCTGGATTGTCTGGAAGCAGCTGGTGTCGATCTCCACACCTCACCTGCAGGAAAACACATTTTAATAACAAGAAACTTCATTTTATATCCAGTTTAAATGATCTGCTTCCACAGCCACAGGTGAAAGAGTCAACAAAACATACAATAATGTAATTACCTCTCGTTTGATTTATGCAAACATGGATAAATAGCAACTGTACGGATAATTTTGGCTGCCAAAAAACAGGAATATATCGAGTTTTGAGTCCTGACTTTCACTGATATTGGTTTTGGGTTTGTTTTTGTTTCCATAATTTTCTTTTAAAACTCAATGATTTTCCCTCCCGTCCTTCAAAAACAAGCCCACAAGTGTAACACTGAAAAGAAATCCTCTTCTGACTTAATTTTAACAGGTGTCTCACACTCTTCATGTCCTCGGACATAACCAGCCTGGGGTGGGCCGTCATGGAGTTCAGCGTCACATCCACTGTGTTGAAGGAAGAACATGGAAAGAAATGTACCGAACAAGGTGCAAATGAAGTATATTATATAAATTATTGTTGTTGTATTGATGCTTTATTACAGGTGGTAGAGGTTGACATTCTATTCGCTGGATAACGAGTTATTGTAAGTCATTTCAAATTTGTTTGAACTTTCTTTATATTTCTTAAGACTTAGTGTTTTACTGTTGTTTTCTTCCTTCTTTCTTACATCCTTCTTTCTTTCCTCCTTCCTTCCTTCCTTCCTCTTTCCCTCTCCCTTCTTACCTCCTTCGCCCTTCCTTCTTTTCTTCCTTCCTTCCTTCGATGTATGTCTACAGACTTAATGTGTTTGACTGTTGTTTTCTTTCTTTCTTTCATTCTTTCTTTCTTTCTTTCTTCCTCTTTCCCTCTTCCTTCTCCCTTCTTCTTTCTCCATTCCTTTCTTCCTTCCTCCCACTTCCTTCTTTCCTTCGACATATGTCTATAGACTAAATGTGTTTTTCTTCCTTCTTTCTTACATCCTTCTTTCTTTCCTCCTTCCTTCCTTCCTTCCTTCTTTTCTTACTTTCTTCCTTCCTTCCTTCCTTCGATGTATGTCTACAGACTTAATGTGTTTTACTGTTGCTTTCTTTCTTTCTTTCTTTCTTTCCCTCTTCCTTCTCCCTCCTTCTTTCTCCATTCCTTTCTTCCTTCTTCCCATTTCCTTCCTTCCTTCCTTCCTTCGATATATGTCTATAGACAAAATGTGTTTTTCTTCCTTCTTTCTTACATCCTTCTTTCTTTCCTCCTCCTTCCTTCCTTCCTTCCTCTTTCCCTCTCCCTTCTTCCCTCCTTCCCCCTTCCTTCTTTCCTTCTTTCGATGTATGTCTATAGTCTTAATGTGTTTTACTGTTGTTGTCTCTTGATTGAGTCGGTGTGGATGTAACATACCTGCGTAGTCCTGCACCCTCTTCGTTCCTGCAGAAAAACAGTTTCAGTAAAAACGAGAGAAAGTGCTGTTAAAAAAAAAACTTATTTCAGGTGGAATTCTTACATGATTGTGTGTAGTATATTGTGTATGTGTTGTATAAGGTGGAGTGGGAGTGGACACTTACTGGGTTGTGCTCTGACCGGACTGGGTTCTTGAATCAAGGCAGGAAATCCTGAAGAGATAGAAGAAGTCATCTTGTAGTCAGAGTAAATAAACATGAACAGCTGTACTACGATCAGCCACCAGAGGGCAGTATTTTCTTGTGTTTTGCACTTCCCTCACCTGTTTCTGTGATTCTCTTCAGCTCTGCCCGGAACTTCTCCACCTGAACTACCAGCGACCTGTAGATGGTTCCTGTTCCCAGGTCGGAGTCCACTGACACCGCAGACCAGTCCTTGGCAGGTGGAGGACTGCTGAGGCTTGGGAACGTCTAGGAAGAAGGTAGACATAAATATAACACCGGTGTTTCCCTTAATGTCGGTAGAAGATCAACTTGGACTCCGTTAGATCGTCACCAACCTTGAGGCAGTGTATGTGGTCCTCTGATTGGGCGAGCTCGGCGAGGGCGCTTTCTCTCCTCCGCAGCTCTACGACCTCCAGCTCCAGCTGGCGTATCATGGAGTCGGCCTGGTGCTCTGCCGCCCTCCGGCTGATCTCCATGACCTCCATCAGCTCTGCCTGGGAACGCTCGATGGCCGACACCAGCGTAGAAAACAGGCAAACGCTGCCCGCTGTCTCTCGCTCCACCGCCAGCTGGGGAATATACAAGTGGTGAGTGAAGCTCAGACAGTTCAAGACACCTTCACCGTCACTGTTTTAACTTTTTCTTTGATTTTTTTTTAGCTGCATTGAGGTTCAGTGCATAGTATAACCCCCCAAAACAAATGGAAATATTCAGTATCTATGGATTCTGTATCTGATTTAAAGAAGGACGGAAGTCCAAACCCTGAGAAGTCAGGACTACAGTTAATGTTTGTGTGAAAGCATAATGGAGCCAGTACCCGACAAAAAACACCGAAAACTGGGGTAAGACTCCTAAATTTGGGCAAAATGGAAAAGTAAAAAAGTAGAAGAATACACAGAAAATTTAAGAATATACCTCAAACATTGGTTCAAATCTGAACGTTTCTATAAAACCCTCAGAATTATGGAATAGACACCACAAATTAAGAAATTAAAAGTTTGAAAATTGAAGTCAAACCTGGAATATATGGTTAAAACCCCCCAAATTCCAGTAAAAGCATGGATGTTTGGTCACCACTAAAAACCAAAATCCCCCAAATTAAGGTAGAAATACCCCACATAGGAAAAAATTTACACCTTACTGGGGAAATAGATTTTGAGAATTGGGGCAAAACCAAATCTGGGCGAAATGCAGATAAGGATAAACCTAAAAAGGCAGTTAAAGCTCTAAAACAACCCCAAACATCCATGAAACCAACAATATTCAAGAATACACCAAACGAAATAGGCTAGGCTAAATTATTGTGTAAATCCCCCCAAAAAACAGCAGTTCTGCCTGAAAACTCACAAATATACAAGGAAGTACAGACACAATCCAGGGAATTATGAAATAAATACCCAAAGTTATGGCTTTAAACTTTGAACATTGAAAAAACTCATGTCAGTGTTGGTGAGGAACAAAACCTGAAGACGGTGGTGGGGGCATGTCTTCTGATTATAATCTGATGAAGGGCTGACAGGAGGATTTACAGGTTTTGCCACATGGCTGTGGTATTTCCACAGGAGTGTTTGTCTTACCTCCAGTTCACTCACTGACATTCTGATCTCTTCGATCTTCCTGATCCTCTGTCTGATCATCTCCTGGATCTCCTTCTCTGACACACTCAGCTGGGCCTGCACATACATACACAACACGTAGACACACTTTAAATAAGTCAAGCTATTGGATTGCCTCAATCCTGAGCATCGGACACAATGAACTCTGCTTTATCGTCTGTTTTATTCTAAATGGGGCCATAACTTACAAAATAAGCATCAAGATGTATTGAAGGAGACTTAAAACTAGAGATTGAGACCATAAACTCATTTGGAAACTGTTTACAGAGGCAATAAAGTCGTCTAATTAAAGAGCTTACGTACACTCAAGACTTCCCTTTGCAACCAGTTGAGATATCCTCCGAGTTTGATAGTTCAAGGTTAAGAACGACGTCATGCTGGGTTGCTTTTAGCCTCCGTATCATCCATTCCAATCAAGGAACGTACATCTTTGCAGGGTGTTATCCTCTACATAAAAATGTCAACTGTGACCTACTTTGTCACCGATGTGCTTTGTTGTTGTTCTTCCTCTTACAGCCACCGTTCTCCGGTTACAACAAAGATACTTAACAAGTCTGAATGATTCGCTTCAAAACATCTTGTTTCTCTGACCTTGGTTTCCACCCATTCGTCTTCAACGGACACTGTGTCGTGATCGTAGTGGTCCAGGGTCTCGCATTCAGGACAGATACACACTCGGTCAGTCCGACAGTAAATCTGAAATCAGTGAGAGAGAGTGTTACAGAGTTAAACCTTCTTGTACTGTGAAAATATAAACAGCCTCATGTTACGACAGAACCCTGAAAAGCCAACAATTAATGACAGATATTGGTGTATAATGTTGATTTAAAGCCCAGTCACCACGATGGAACATTGTACAATGAGTTACGTTTCTGTAGACCATGGATACATTCCAATTTGTAATTTGATATTTGTACAATCTGTGTATGAGTTGCTTTTAGCCATGTTTGCAGAAACATACATTACATTTATTTTGGCCAGCTGGGTTGAAGTGTGAGTACTGTACCATTGTTCCTCTGTGGTGAGTCTCACAGACTGGGATGTTCTGATCGCTTGAAGCCCCGGACATGGTGAACCTTCTCCGGCCTCTGGATTGAGAGTAGACGGGAGGCGGCGGTGGGGGCGCGCCGTTTTGGTTCATGGCAGCGATCGGACTGTGGCTGGGTACCGAAGAAGCCAGCGAGGTCTGGGCTGCTGAGAATGAAGTCAGGATGGGCTCACCTTTCAAGGTAGAAGAAACAGGAAACGAAAGAGCGTCCTGACTAAAGCAACAAAGTCTTAAGTGCATGCTTCCCAAGCAAACACATTCTTGTTTTCTTTTTTAATTAATCAAGACATCATGCGTCTGAATTATAGTTGATACAAATAAGCATTAGTCTACTGTTTTGCTGGAACTAAACAGCCTCTATACCCTACTGCACGATTACTTTGAGACTCACAGGTCGGCATCACTGGCACTTTTGGGAGAGGTCGAGGCAGCTTCTTCTTCAGTTCGTCAAATAAACCGTCCGGTACGCCTCCGTCTCCTCCTCCTCCTACTGCTTTCACCCCTCTCTTCTCCCTCACGAGTCCTCCTCCTCCTCCTCCTCTCATGGATCTGAACTGCTCGGTGATCTCTCGCAGCGTCCTGTTGATCTGGAGGTCCGGTCGCTTCTGGAAGGTCTTCTTACACAGGGGACACTGGCAAACCTGGAGGGAAGGGGTGGATGTTAAGGGGAGGAAGGAGCAGAAGCGAGAGCAGAGAGACTAAATCGGACAGAGGAAGAAGAAAGACAGGAGGAAGAAAGAAGGGAAAGACATACAGGAAAGACAAATCACCCACCTTGGTTCCATCCCAGTATCTGCTGATGCAGCCCATGCAGAAGCTGTGGCCACATGGTGTGGACGACGGGTTATTAAACACATCGAGGCAGATGGAACACGCGAACTGGTCATCAGACAGAAAGCTTCCGTGTAAGGACATCCTAGACAGAGACAGAAAGTAATATATGGTCAAATTGATACCAACAAAAGCAGGAGGCTGCATTAAAACTGATGCAGAGTGTGTGTATGCTTATATGTTGACGATACACCCTTATTTATTAATGATCTTCTTTGCTTTTTTTGACCTCTTTCTCTCTTAGAAAATGTCGTTATGTTGCTGTTTTCTGTAAGTTTAGATGTATGGATGCATCTGTTTGACCTGTGTGATAAAAAAACAAATACTTTTGCTGTCTACTCATGAAGATTGACCAGTGGAGGTAATTAAACACCTTGATCAAAAGCAAAGGATCTCACGAATGCGACTGGCATTAAGTCTGGTTTTGATGAGCTTTGGCTTTTTGTATGCATCAGTACTTTTGGCCGTGATGTTATATCTTTAAAGCAAACAGCCAGAAGCAGACATCTTCAAGAAATCAATCTTGACTTACCTTTTTAACCCCTGTCACTATTCAGTTCAACTGTCTTTGTAATGTGACAGCAGTGTGACTTTAATCTCCGGAGAGGGTGAAAAGGTGAAGTTATGTAAGAAGTTCTGGAGAAGGAGGTGAGAAACTGAACAGTGAGTAAAATTGAGGGTGTTTTGTTGCTGTTTGGTTTAGAAATTGAGTGAAAGCGGTCAAGAATTCAAGCTTATTGGTGGGAGAGCTGAAGTTAGAATTATCGAAGGAAAATAGACGTATTATGCAACACACACAAATCACGTCTGTCGCCACACATCAGATATGGATGGTCAAAAGACGCCAGGAATGAAGCGGGGCGAGATTCTGTCCCACATGATCATGTACGCTGAACACACAGTCTTTTTTTAAAAATGTTCTTGTCACAGATGATCTCATCTGTTTTTTAACGTTTCAGTAGATAGCTTAACTCACACAGCACGGACGTTTGCTTTAAGACTGTGGGGAAAACTGCCAAGAAACTCGAGCACACGTGTAAGATTTGAGTAAAAGAAGCTAATCTTCTCTACACCAACTACATACGACTGTCGCTACAAAGTTGAGTTTGTTTAGTCTTAGTTTTAAGATTGTTGACGGAGCTGCAGCATAGAGAAAATCAAAAAATGACAAGTCGTAACTTAATTATTTAAAGTAAACGTTTAGGTAAGAATTCATGTAGGAATGGAAGAAAAAACAGGATGTAACTCGATAAAGCAGAAATGCTTCCATGCATTCTTCTTGTACCTACATCACCCACAATGCAACTCAACTCCTGACAGCTTAGTTGGAGATTTGGATGTGCTATGCTAGTAGAAGCTCATATGTCCTCAATCCGTAGCGATGCTAATGTGTCCTTGATCCGTAGCGATGCGGAACAGATTACAGAGGTCTGGTAAACTCACTTCTTTCCAACTCTAACTTGCGGTCCTCAACCCCTCAGATGCTGACTCGAGTGACATCACTAGATTAGTTTATTAGTTTTTGTGCAGCTCCCTATGAAGCCACGAAAAGG
>CAEMYA010000035.1:71745-85630 GCA_903131615.1 Diplodus sargus
CCGGCGGGTCACGGTCCCCACTATGTAGTGGACTGGCGGGTCTTGGTCCCCACTATGTCTGTGGACTGGCGGGTCACGGTCCCCACTATGTCTGTGGACCAGCAGGTCACGGTCCCCACTATGTAGTGTGACTAATTAACAGAATATGGCAACGCTGACTAAGTAAGTATCATAACACCTGACTTACCACCCATGAACTCTGGTTTTACGGCAAACTGAATGGTGAGCTCCAGCCCTTTGGTCACGTTTCCTATCGTTCTCACCAGTTTGTGATTATTTTCATCCTCATAAGGAAAATACCTGCGTAGAAAAGCAAGAGAAGGGAATTCAGAATCACCTTAAAAGAACAAATTAATAGATAAGAGGTACAGAAAGGGAGAAATTCAGTGTATCTGCATGTTTATTTAGAATATTAGCCGTGTTTTGGGATTGCTAAAGTGTTAGCCTGGAGCTATGGACTCTCTTCTTGTGATTGGTGTGTGAAGTCACCACTCACACTCCTTCAGGAGCGAGCAGCGTCGCCGTGACTCCCGTAGCAAGCACGTTGTCCATGGAGGCTAACTGTATCTCTGTCGCAACGGTACCGATGCTAACCATGTTCACCTGTGAAAAGAGAGGGAACGGGAGTTTATATTGCAGTCAAGTTTCTGTCCTCAGTCTAACACTGAAACAAAATGCATCGCTACGATGTCTCACCCTTCCTCCAGTAGTGTCTGCAAGCCTTCCTACGTCAGCCAAGGAACAATCTGTCCCCTCAAAAGTCATGACTGATATTATGACTCTGGGAGAAGACGAGAAACAGAATACTTTTATTTTGATTCATACATTACAAGACATGACAACTGTGTATGTGTGTGTGTGTTTGCATCCTCACCCACTCCCCACGGCCTGCTGAGCCAGTTGTTGGTAGAAATAAGGAGTCAGAGAAGATGACAGAGACGAAGGTTCCTCCATCGTACCCAGTCCGATGTTGGCTTTACCGTCCGTGCACAAAATCACCTGCAGAACGCAGAAGATCAGGGACGTAATCACCCATCAAAGACTCACAAATGTCCTTAAAATATACCTTTAGACTCACCTTTGACCCGGGGTACCTTGACGCCATCGCCACCGAGGCTAGCGTTGCGGGACCGAGACTGGTGGCCCCGTGCTCCTTGAGTCTGATCATACAGCAAGATCAGAAACAAAAGATTACATCTCTGAACCACAAGGATTGTTTTTCAAACACACACACACACACACACACACACACACATCCTCCATCACCACGTACTCTTTGATTCTATGTAGGAGCTGTTGGTGGGTCTCGGCGATGCAGTGTGGGATGCTGTAAGCAACGCCCTGCTCCCATATATGGTCGTAGTCGACCAGCGCCCAGTCCCTGAGAGTGAGAGGCGTACTGGTGCCGTCACCGTATATCACAACCTGTGGACGACAAATGCATGAGGAGCAGTTTAATACTTAGTACGGCATCTTTCGAGCCTTTCACTCTCTAACCTAATGTTGTTTCATCCCACGGTGTTTTATAAGTCTTCTGTTGTTTTATTTCCATTCGTGACGTTTATATCTGCGTCTTTTGACGCATTTTGTAACCCTGGTCAGTGAAGTGCTATACAAAAATAATAAGATTTGTTTAAATCTACGTTTGTAGATGTTTCCGTAGTGAAAGTCTGGCAAGTTAAAAACCCTGAAAAACACCTCTGAACGTCTCATACCATATTTAACTGTGACTTCTAAAAACAGATACATCTCTACTTGTGGCCTTTAGTCAAACTTTATGAGCGGTGGAGGACAAAAATAGCAAGTAGTTTAACTGAAAACCAATTTTTCTCTTCAGAGTATTTGATTTTCAGGGGCCTGAAGAAGTAAAATAATCTTTTATTTCCAAAGAAAAGAGAAACGAAAACATCCCTTGAATGATCCTGTGGCACAATTAAGCAAAATTAGACAGATGAAAAGCAAATAAAGTTATTAAATGTAAGTTTCAATGATAGACAAAATGACAACTTCATTTAAAATGGAGAGAATTATTTCTCTTCTACCTCATCGTTGAACGTGACCAGTGCCACTCTCCTGTGGGGGGACTGCTGCAGGAGGGTCGACAGCGCCCTCTGGAGGGCGTCCTGCATCCCCTGACGACAACAAAATATGTGTTTTAACACCATCACCAATACGTCCACCATGTTTATTACACTACAGGTAAAGAGTGCAAACACCAACTCAGAAACTCACCTCCAGTCTGGATATGTACTTCTTAGATCCACTGCTTGATGTGACCTGAAGCGAGGCAGACATGTTAGGACAAAGACGAAGAAGAATGATCAGAGTACATCTTCTGAACACACACCTCTGTGGTGACACTCATGCTGCCCGAAACGTCCACACAGAACACGACCAGCGTGTCCTCCAGGTTCTGGTAGTCGTCGTCGCTCTGGCTGGGCAGGTAAAGGTCGTCGGTGTGCACACCTGCACGCTGCCCGACACACACTCTCTGCACGCCGTCGTTCACGCTGTTCTCACGTCCACAGAACTCACACAGCCACATCTGGGCGAGATGAAGGGAAGAGGGAGGTATTTTATTTATTTTAATTACATTTATGTTACTCCTGAAAGAAACTACAATTCTGACAATGTGAAGGAAAAACGCATCCATACATGAGCAGGTGAGATAAATCACCACTCACGTTCTGCTGCAAAGAACTCAGACACGACAAGGCTGCACTACATTTCCCACAAATCACTGGGCTCTGGAACGTCTCCATTCCTGAGGCTGCAGAAAATAAAAAGAGGTATGAATAAAACAAACAATCGAACAGGTATGTGTGTGTGTGTTTGTGCGTGTTTGTGCATCTGACCTTGGCTGATGTCGACGAGTTTCCCGATACTGAGTAAGACGACGTTGACGTTGGATTCCAGCCGACTTTCTCCTTCCAACTTGTCAACTGATTAAACAGCACAAAGGGATTAAGAAAGCAAACAGCAGATATAACTTAGTAACACTCATGATTTACTTTGCAGGAGTCTGAGAGCGCAAACGGGACTCACATCTGGGCGGGACAGGAGGAGTGAAGGTGGGAGGACGAGTGGGAGCCTGGGAGGGAGGACGAGGTGGAGAGTGGGAGGGAGGACGAAGAGGAGGGAGAGGAAGAGAGGTGGGCCGAGGTTTTCTGAAGCGACGAGGAGGCAGCGGCGGAGGAGCCGAATCTGAAGACGGAGAGAGAAACCTTCTAGTTAATTCCCAAAACTAAAAACCACAAGAGAAGTCAAATTTATCTGCAAACGTTAGCATGTCGGCTAGCTGCCTCTATCCCCTCTACAGTGATAAACCAATACTTCCAACCACAACGAGCCTTTCAAGAGGAGATGTTTACATATAAAAAACAAAAAAAAACATATAGCACATGTTCTGTTTTGTATTTTTCTATAGAAGAAGTCCTGGATGCTGTCAAGATTCAAGCTAACGTTAGCAGCTCTGTCCTGCTCTGTTTTTGGAGTGAATCGCCGCTAACCGGCTGTTTTTGCTAGCGGCCACCTGGCTAATGGCAGCTAACGCTAGCAGCAGGTACTGAAACCAGGTGAGTGCTGGTGTTAACGCTGCTCTCACAGGGGCTTTGGACCGGGGGAGGGCTAACTGGCTAATTAGCATGCTAACTTCTCTAGGTATCTCTGCAATACAATACACAGACATCATAATGTTAAAACTGCTATTTCTGCACAGTCTGTTGATTATCTTAGTTATTTTTTTAATGTTGTCAACTAAAATTCTCACATTTTGCACATATAACATTTTGAATTCAGCCGTTTGACTTGTAATGAGGTATTTTATGGCTATGATGCGTCCACTTTTACAAAGTTAAAGCCCAGAGTGCTTCTCTTACTGCCGTATTTAAGCATTTGAACCTCCCACGCCGTGTTTTTGTGGTCAGGAACGGCCTCAACCGTCATTGTTGTCGCACCGCTCGACAATCAGAGGAGCATTTAATCAACTGATATAAAACGCGGCTTTGCTCTTGAATAATTAAGACACATATGACCACTATCTCTGTGTGTGGACTTCCCCTCGTTGAATTGCTATCTGCACATCTTCACAGTGCTTCTTCAGATCTTGCTTTTTGCAAGCAAGCCCACACACACACACACACACACACGCGCGCGAGCGCTCACACATTACTACTTAATACGCTTTCCTGTTATTTCACTGCAATACTCTTGAGGATGTGAAGAACTCTCTAGACAGAAAAACAACAGTTTAGAAACGTTGACCTTTATCGGCGTGGTGTGTTTTCGCACGCGTGTGTGTGTGTTAACCGTCACACTGCCGTGGATGCTGGGAAAAATGAGCTCGTGAGAGCAGATTTGTGGTGTTAAGAATTTAGTTTTGTGTAGAGCAGCCTAACGCAGCACATATAAAGGAGCAGTTGTAACATGACGGATGTTGAAGTGCGTTTTTCCGGTGGTTTCTGAGGTGGAGGGTGTATCAGAGTCGATCGCTCGTTAAGATATAAAACAATCGTTTCCGACTCAAAAGAATATCTGAATGTCAAATAACTGGTAAATATGTTTCAGCAGTAGCAGTAATATTATAATAAAGATGTAATTCACTGCCAGGTTAAGTTAACTTGCTCACACGATTGCACGAGGAGTATCATCAGTGTTTTGTTTTACTAATTTAGCGTTGAATTCATGTTAAAGTGCATTTTTAGACACATTTAATTCAGCTGAAGAATAAAAAAACCTTCAAAATATTATCAAACAATAATTTGGCGGCACCCTGGGGACCATCTGAGGGCGAAGACACAAGAGAAAGACTAAATTAAATGGCTCAAATAATCAAATGACTAAAGGGATGCTTACTGTCATCATTTGACTCAGGAAAACACTCTTATTTTGAAATAAAGAACGTGACATCACTGTGATTTCAAGTAATTAAGGACAAATTAAAGAGATACAAAGTGCTACACAATAAACGCATTAAATATCAAACAGTCAGGACTGTAAAAAACACACGAGCACCAAAATAAAACTGAACAAAAAACAGAAATAAAAAGAAAAAACTCACCTGCTCCATCAGGCCTCCAGTTACACACAACATGGCTGCAGGCAAACTCCATCTGACACACACAAAGAAACAAAAAAAACACTCGACTATTTTTCTCAACTTCCCCAAACGGCGACGAAAAACAAGAGAAATATTTAAATTTTTCAGAGTGCAGAAATCCGACGGCAGCAGCTCAGCTTCCTGGTATTGTGGATACAGTATCACCATGGCAACCGAGGCCTTGATCAGCTTATTTTTCGAGTTAACAGGTGGGTGAGTAAAACCATGACAGCAGTCGCTTCCTGTTTGAACTGTGAGGAGAACAGCATGAGAAATAAATAAAGCTACACTGGTACAGTGAGCACACAGCGTCGTATTTAATGTTTATAACGCGTACGTGTTAGTTTGAATCAGTTTATCTGACAGAGCGGGATGTAAAATATAACATCTGAACTGACACGAGAGTGTTTGTCCATTTTTTAAACCAGATTATTGAGATTTTGTTCGATGCTGTTTCAAAGTCTGTGGGACAGGAAGCAGAAACAGGTCAGTCATTAATCCGTAGACCAACAACTTCCGACTGCGTTGTTGGTCTCAAACCACGACGTCACGACAACGCTGATAGATAAATGAACAATATATGAATAAACGATTGTTTCAGCTTCTTAAATGTGAACAGCTGCTGTTATTTCTCTTCTGTTTTAACATTCGGCAAGTTAAATATATTTATATAACCTGATATACGGAGCAGATAATCTCTGAGCTCCCAGTCCAGACAGAATCCGCTATTAGCACGTTAGCGGCACCTTGCTAACGGCGGCTACATTAATACTGCTCAGACAGGAGCTTTGGACCGGGATAGGGCTAGCTGGTTAGCATGCTAACTTCACTTGGTATCTCTGCACCACAATAGATGTTAAAACTGCTATTTCTGCACAGTCTGTTGATTATTTTAGTTATTTTTTTGAATGTTTTCAACTATAATTCTCACGTATTGCCCCTTTAACATTTTGAATTCAGTCGTTTGACTTGTAATGAGGTATTTTATGACAATGAGATGTCTAATAATACCCATGTGAAAGACCAGAGTGCTTCTTTCACTTCTCTATTTAAGCATTTTAAGCTCCCGCGGCGCGTTTGTGGTCAGAAACCGCTCAGTCGACATTGCTCAATGGTCACATGAGAATTTTTGTCGACTGAAATGAAGTATGACTTCGTTCTGGAATAATTAAGATATACATGACGGCCTTTTTTCTGTTTGTGGACTTCCCCTTGTGGAAGTGCTATCTGCACATCTGATACATATTCACTGTCTCTCATTAAGCGAACCCTAACGAGGCTCACCAGAGGACAGCTGTGGATATTTACAGGCTTTTTTATGTGTGTGAGTTTTTTAAGGAGACGCAGACATTTTCCGGGTTTTTTGTGGCGACCACTTCAGCGGAAGTCGGACCGTCTCGATCTGTGAACGTGGCAACAACAAAAAACCAGGTATTTTAACCCAAACTATGATGTTTAATTAGTCCTAACCAAGTGATTCTTGTCTGTTAACCTAAACTGAGCGTTGTGTCAAGAGAGAAACAGACAACTGAACCTGAACAAACATAAAATTGCAACACAAAGAAACATACTTGACCGACATTTACTGTAGTGACTGAGTTGCTGACACTCAAGCACTTTTCTATTACTTATTAACTAATTTTATTACATCTGTTCTACATCACGGCCTCGTACAATCTGTACCTGATAACTACGTACACTCCTTATTGTGCTCCGTCTGGGTTGAAATTACTGAAGTTTTCCACAGATATCTGCTTTTCCAAAGGATTTTAGTCATTATAAAGTCAAACTGTGAATGTCTCACTTGCAATATATATATAACAGTTGAGCTGACTTACAGTTTAACCACATCTGATTCAGAAGACCCATTTTTTACACTTTGAACAACTTTAAAACAGCTGAAAACATGAAAAAACATGTCAGGAAACTGGTGTTTTTTATTGTCAGCTTGTCGAGCAGGTTCACTGATCGCTCTGCGTCTTCTTATCACAGACTCAAACAGGTAAACACACATGATTCTCTTCGTTTCTCAGCACGGCAGTGAGGATTACGAACAGACACACATTTAAAAAACAAGAAGCAAATTACCTTTGCTGGTGTCTGTGTACTGCAGAGTCGCTTAAAACTGAAAGCAAGTGTTTTTTGCGTGCCGCAGCAAGTTTATGATGTGTGTGCGTGTGTGTGCGTGTGTGTGTGGGCGTGTTCAAAGTGTAACCAGCAGCGCTTTGCTCGTCAGGAAGTCGGTGTTGGGCTTCTTGTTCGCTCGAGAGAAATGAAAGCTAAGAGGAAGAGATTAAGAAGAGGTGAAAGAATGAAGAAGAAGAAGAAGATTGTTATCACGTTACCAAAGAAAGAAAAAAACCCATGAAGATGTCTGATCCGTGTTTTTACCTCCAGTCACAAACATTTGCACTACTAAGCAGCAAAACCACACAAAGACACTTTATATACTGTATGATATTTATTCTATAAATCAGGATTAACACTGTGGTATCAAGAAAGTGCATTTGAATCATTTTACAGCATGAAATGTATAAAATATACGTTCATTTATTATCAGGCTTTAACAAACAAACAAACCTTTAACAGAAAGTCTGCTGAGGTGTTTGTAACTCTACCAGGTGGAGAAGTTCTAATAAAACAAGTGTCAAGGTGGATTATGGGAAATATAAGATTTTGAGAAGGATATTTTTGCCTCTGCTGCTTCAATTTGGGCATTTTTTTAAAAACTGAGTCTTTCGCAGGACGCTAAATAAGATGCTAAGACGCTAAGAAATGTCCCAGTTTAAGAAGTTTCCCCGTTTTCGGGACAAATAAAGGAATTCTGATTCTGATTCTGATCCTTTAATTAGAAAACCCACTGGAGACGTGGTGTGCCATGTATTGTCACCTGTATATCACACAGTGTTACCTGTTAAAATCTAGTTACTAGTATCTTTAAGTCTCTTTTTATTCTGTTTCATTATTAGAAACGAGGAATGTTCATATCGTGATTCAAGTAAAACTACATAATTATTCAGATCAATAAACTTTCACAGTATCTTTGAGCTTCTTAATCAAGTTTAAAGGATCATAACAGTGTTTTTTTTCTTGTTTTTTACCATTTTCTTTTCATCTTTCAACTTGTGTGTTCTTCCAAAGCACATCATCAGCTTTTAGATAGATTTTCTTTCCTTTAGACCCCAGATTTCACAGTTTCTGTTCGTTTCCTACACTGGATCACGTTTAAATGTGTTCATCAAGCGCTACTTGGCAGCTGCACCCGCTTGCAAAAACTTGAAATGTGCTTCTAAGACTTGTGTTGCTCTGGTCGTTAGTCTGGTGATAGTTATAACGTCTGTCGGATCACTTCTGCCCCTCCAGGGACTCCAGCACGGCTCTAAAGATGGCGGCCACAGCCACGGCGCCGGGGTCGGGCAGGGTGACCCGCTCGGCTGCGATGTAGCTGGCTCGCCCCGCCTTCGCTGTGAGGTTACGGGTCGACTCCGCCCCCAGTGCTGCTTTCTGCGATGATGCAGAAAAAAAAAACAGATTTAAGGGAATATAAGATCACAAACTGCTGTCAGTGTTGGAATAAAAACATGTGAATGTACCTGAACAGCAGCCTGTAGAACCGCCAGCTCTCCACCAGGTGGTGCTGTGGTCAGCTTCATCAGCTCGTCCACTGCAGGACACAAAGCATCCAACTAGACAGGAAGGGAAACGTAAACAGATGTACAGAGCTTGTTCAATAAACACTTCCCTGCTGGTGAATTACGAATAAACCTGAAGTTGAACTCTGTAACCTTTTCACTGTCAGTTCTGGTCGTATAGTTTAATATTGTTGAGGGCAATGTGTCGCTTTTGTTCCCCCCATAACTCAAAATACAATCCTTGTTCAGCTCTGATTTGTACGGATTTTAACACACTAGCTCTTGCAAGATGCTATTCCTTATATCAAGACCTCTGCCCCCGTTTAAAGGCCCATAAAAGCTGCATATTGTCCCTTTAAAGTAGAAAAATAAGCGTGAAAACTCTCTGACCATCGTTCTGTCTCCAGGCTCAGCACCACCGTATCTGAAAGACAGCAGACGTTGCAGAATATTTAAATTCATCACAACTATTTCTGAACTTTTTTTATAGTTATTCAACTTTAAAATCGATAAATATAAAAATGATGCGTCATCCTGTCGCTTCTAAAGATATTAAGTCTCAAATGTTGTCTTTACCACATTTAACAGAAACCACACACACACTCATACAAAGTGTACCTCTTCATGGCCTGTGTCCCAGCATGCATTGCACTCGCCCATGCGGCAGCGTTGCTCCGCCCCTCCGTCACGTGACCAGCCGCTGCAGTCAGGAACAAACTGTACAACTGGAAACACACACGTAGATGAGTGCGGTGGAAAGAAAGCGTAGCTTACGACAAAGTGTAGGAAACCTACCGCTCCTGAAGACCCGCCCATCTTCTCCTGCACCAATCCAGCGAGGACTGACAGCAGTTTCCCGGGGCAACCAGGGACCACGTGATCCCTGAGCCACTCCTGAATGGCTGCGTGAGCGTTTTCACAACATTATTTAGCGCGATTAGGAGAAACGTCACCACGCTGATGTTGATGCTGCACTGTTACTTACTTCGAGCGGCCTGTGCGTGAGTGTTCCCACAGTCTCCGTCCCCGGCTGCACGGTCCAGGGAGTTCAGTTCCTCCTGCTTTTCCGACAACGTGGAGCAAATTCTCTCCAACGCTTTACGCATCACGGGACTCAGAGGGCCTGGAAGGAACCACGAGCCGACATACTATTACAGGAAACCTTTACGACAAATGACGACAAATGCACACGCTGTATGTAACCATGGAAACAAACCCTCAGAGTGCTGTTCGTCCTGAGGCCGTGTGCTCGCCGCTCGAGGCTCCGTCACGTAGCCACGTCCGCTAACACACACACTGCTGAGGTTTGGCCAGGCGGGGGCGCCGGTCTTCGCATCTGTTTGGGTCAAAGGATGTTAAATATCTTCGAGTGTGTGTATATTTAATCTTGTCCTTCTACCATTGTGAGGACTGCTAACATTTTAGTCACTGTGAGGACGTTTTGGCGAAAGGAGGACATTTTGTGTCAGGGCTAAGTCCAGCCTAAATCTGCAAATTGCCATTTTTTTTTACATTTCTGTTAATGTACGGACCAAATAAACAAGATATGATGTGTTAATTAGTGAGCTTTAAAGGTTACTCTCTGTTTGAAGTCTATATAACTGTTATTGATCTTCTTATCTTAGTCTTAGAAGGATGAAAATCAACATACCTTCCAAAATGTCGCACTATTCCTTTAAAAATAGGGTTAATATGGATGTTGACGTCTGTACAGGCTTACCAAACAGTCTCAGTGTTTCCTGGTCGGCCTTCATCAGACTCAGCGACACTCCCGCCATCTCCAGTGATGTCATAAACGACCCCGACATCGCCCTGGCAACCACAACGCCGCGACTCTCTGCAACCGTAAAAACCCGCCAGACAGATTTACCATCAAAGAGACACTTGGGGAAATAGAACCCTTACTTCTGGTTTTTAAGTCGAGCAAATGAGTCCATAGTTACCCAGACACATAATGGCCGCCCTAGTAACCACAGCCATCTCCAGACAGGACAGCGCTCCCAGGTTGTTCACGCACACGACCACGTCGTCTCCTGTAGGGAAGACGCACTCTGAGTTCAAATATAAAACTGGCTGCTCACTTTAAACATTAAATACATAATATACTCAGAGGACCTGACTTCACAGGCAGATGTGATTGGCTGTCAGGGTTGGTCATGTGATCGATCATGGTCTTCACCACCTCGTCTGCAGACGCCACCTGGATAAGCAGACAAATAAATGAATATATGAACAGATAAAGGATAATCAGAGAGTTATTCAGGCTGGTAGCGTCTCGATCTGAATCACCTTTGACCTTTTGATTCCAGGTTCACCGTGGATTCCTGAAGAAGATGAAAACACAAGTCAGCGTTTACAACAATTTTTCTCCCTCTGTCCTTCTTAGATACACTTTAATAACAGAGTGAGTTTAACCAGTTTTCCAGACTTTTAAATCTGGCACAATTCCACCTTTTCTCCTCCTCCTCCTCCTCTCATTTCTTCATCGTCCCTCACCCAGTCCCAGCTCCATGTCTCCTGGCGGCAGCTCAAACGAAGGCAGGCAGCCTGGGACGCTGCAGGGAGACAGACTCACCCCCAGCGTACCTGCAACACACACGCCAACAACATTTATGACGGGAAAACATCTCAGATTTTTTCTAGCAGAAAAACAGTCTCACCGATCCCCTTCAGCACCTCGGTCACCTTGGAAACGATCTGGTCCAACGGGCGGCCTTCTTCCGCCAAGGCCCCTGCCAGCTGACAGAAAGTGCAAACAAAAACCGTCAGTTTCTACTCAGGCGTGTGAGGGTTAACCAATCAGAGAAGAGGGGCGGGGCCTTAAAGAGACAGGCACTGAAATGCAGTGTTCAGGCGAAGGGCGAATTAAATAAAAAAATGATGTGTTTTTCGATCATTAAAGCGTGAAAACATTTGCAGCAGACCCTGGATACCTTGTGTATGAAGACGGTGCCACACAGGCCCCTCCTCCCGGCCTTACTGGGCTGGTCGAAGGCGCAGTCCTCTGCCACTATCACCATGTCAACGGCGACGCCGTGGTTACGGGCATGCTCCGCAGCCAATCCGAAGTTGAGGCGGTCGCCGGTGTAGTTCTTCACGATGACGAGCACTCCGGAGGCTCCTGTGGAGCGAGGAGGGAAGATGTTCTAGGATTAACTGTCATAAAAATCAATATTCCCTTTAAGATGCTTTTTGAAACCACGAGACCCCTTTTATGGCTTTAATGATAAATCAGACAAGAGGCTAATCGATATAAATGCAGTGCACTACCTGCATTGTGCAAGGAGAGGATGGCAGCCAGGATGCTCGCAGGAGGCGGCGATGCAAAAACTCCACCTGCGACAGCTGCCGACAGCATACCTGCCCCAACGTAACCTGGAGACACGTGACGACGCGTGAGGAATAAGAGCGGGATGCTTAAAAGACAGCGTGCGTTGCATTTTATTTAAATGTTAAGTCCCACCTCCGTGTGCCGGCTCGTGTCCGGACCCCCCTCCAGACAGCAGGGCCACTTTGCCCTTCAGCTTGTCCAGGTCGGACCGCAGCACGACCCGGTGGCCCTTCAGCAGAGAGAGGCCCCCGCTGGCCCTCGCCAGGCCGCAGAGAGCCTCGTCCACGCAGCTGTCGGCCGCGTTTATCAGCTTCTTCTTCGGCTGAGAGACAGAGAGAAACAAGTCAGTGTCACAAAATACATCATGGTAGTCAAATCTACGTCATCTCTGTGTGAGAAACGAGCCTTTAAGTTCTTTGTTCTGTCTCTGTGGGACTATTGTGTTTTATATGACTGAGCCTGTAATTAAAGATATTTATTCTTATCTCATAATATATCAGACTTTGATTCTTTGGCTGCCCGCTAATCTCTGTGTCCAAGGACATTAGTTTATTTAGGAAGATTTAGGCTAATTAATTGTTCTATATAGATTATTTGGGCATTTTATTTCAAGTAATAATTAATACATTTCCCTAATATAATACTTTAAAATGAAGGTAGCTAGTAATATGTAATATGCTGCATTTTGAAAGTAACTTTCCCAACACTTACAGTTTATATACACAAACACACACACAGTTAAATCAAAGTTTGCACAAGCTGCCCAATAAAGTTTTATCTGCACCAACATCACAGTTAAAAACATTATAAAATAAGTTGGATTTACAGCTTTTTTTCTTCAGGTGTGTCGTCACTGCAGGAGCTGGACTCTGATCCTTCATAGTAACAAGAGTGCAGAGCAATGCTAACTCCAGCATGCTAACAAAAACACTGCTGTCAGCGTTCATTCAGCATTAAAAACACACTCAGACACACTCACAGCTCAGTGCAGCTCATCGCTAATGGTTCATTATATATTTAATTATTAATGTTTACCTCCATTTGGACTTTTCTCGGTTCTGGTCCCTCACGGCAGCAGGTTGAACCAGAAGAGCTAATGAAGCTAGAATTAGCGAGAAGGACGCCGGATGTAGTGTGAATTCGCCTCCAAAATAAGAGCGGATGATTTCTCTAATTATAGAGAAAAAGTGAAGATATCGTGACAAGATATTACTTTACTAGATGTTTTACAATATATCACAGCAAAAAAATGACATTTAAGTAAAATCATTTAAAACTTGGTTTACTTTAGTATGTTAATACTTGATTCAATCATTATTTTATATTTTTTTGTGTTTGTTTTTAGGTAAAAGTAAAGATATCATGCTAAAATATTACTTTCACAAAAATAGTAGTGGTACAAGTGACTTTTTCTTTTTGTCAAAGTCTTACATTTAGAGCTTCAAATGCATTTAGGTATTCAAAGTAATTTTCTACCAATAAATGTACTAACATGTACGAATTCATACTGTGGGTCGAAAGATTATTAGGTGGTCAGATGATTGGATCCAACATTCAGCATGTTTCTGATTATCGGAGTCTTTTTCTTTAACTAATGGCTGATAGAATGAAAACACATTGAAAATGTGTTGCTTTGACGCGTGGATGTAAGACTTAGGTGCTCATTGTAAATAACAACAAAGTCACCATAAGTAAATGAAATAAAAATAATAAAATATATTTTGTTTATAAAAAACACTCCATGGTACTCAAACAAACTTTACATGATATAGAAAGAAAACTAAACTGTGAAAAGATATGAAACAGCTCGAGTAGTATGTCTTT
>CAEMYA010000035.1:94310-108379 GCA_903131615.1 Diplodus sargus
CACACACACACACACACACACACACCTCCATTCATACACACTCTTTGGTTGGTGTGCTCGTCTTAAGTGGGTTAAGAACCTATTTAGCCAGCTGTCGAGCCGCCAGTGGGACACACACACACACACACACACACACACACAGCTGTTTACAATGATGTCATAACTTGGAGCTCATTCTCTGGTTCTTCTAGCGAGTCACAGCTCCCCAGCACCACCTCCTTCGTCCCTCGATTCTCCGCCCCCTCCTCTTTTCCTCTCTGCCCTCCATCACTCTTTGTCCGTCTCCTTTCACGTCGCGGGACGTGCGATGAAGGCGAATGAGCTCGACGACACGTCACGCCACAACTTTGTGCTGCTGGATGCAGAAAGGAAAAAAACTCTCACGATTCTCATTCGCCGTGACTAATCTACAACAGAAGTTTCTCTAATATTACATCATTTAACCGATCGGGTTCTTGGACACATGCGAGGTTGTTTCTTACGAGCAGACTGAACCTCTTCACAATGATTCAGTCAGCAGAAAATATCGCAATATCCGTTTTTTTCCCTCAGTGTTTTGCAGCTCTGTTGTGGAACAACATGAGAGATGCAGTGCAGTTTGCTTGAACCCTGGAAATATACAGAGGCACTTATATTGAATTATTTTATGTTGTAAGAGGGTTTTTTGTTTAACCTCTTTTTCCCCTGTTGCAACATTAACTTGCTTGTCCCCCCACTACGTTTTGACACAAATATCTGAACTTTCTCCTCCTTACATTTTCAAAAACCAGGCTCATTACTTTAGTTTGAATGCTTTTGAGGTGATGAAACAAAGTAGAAGCCGTAAACAGACAGAGAGGGAGAGACTGGAAGGGGGAGAAAAGGCGTGTTAGTGTCTCGTATCTTTTTGGATTTTCTGATTTTCTCTCTTTGTTGCTGCTCGGGACGCTTTACCAACCCAACATGTGTCTGTTTGACGTCCTGGGAATGAGACTCAGTAATCAAATATCTTTGTGGTGCGTTCAGGAACAGCTGGGACAAATCCTTCTGATTCTACCTACTTGAGTAAAGAAGTTGAAACAGTACTTTTACCAGAGTCTGTTTCTACATAGGTGTCTCTGCTTCTACTGGAGGAACGAATATGTGAACAAAATGAAGACTTTTCTGTAAACTACTTCTTTCTTTCTGTCTTAAATCCTTTGGTGACTCCTCGTCTATCTCGTTTGCAACATCCAGCTCTCGTACGACACCAGCCTCGTGCTGTAGTAAGAACCAGACGTGCGCAGCAGCGATGAAGTGGAGCTATAACTTCCTCCTCCTCCTCCCTGTGGCAGACGGCACCAGGCACTGTGAGACACACATGATAATAAAACACTCGTCCACTCTGTCAGAGTGAAGGAACCAGTTCTGTTGACAGTAATCTTTATCAAGCTAATCTGGATTATCACTTGAGCCAATCTGCTTGGCAGCTGACAGAGTGATGATGTCATCAGGAGGATGACTCTCTCTTCTTTCATATCATCCAAACATACAGTTTGATTGTAATAACATCAGACATCCTCCTTCACTCGCTGTTTGTCTCAATTATTCTGTTAGTGACTCATTGTTTGTTCTCTGGCCAGCCAGCTCATTGTGTAGATGTTCGATGTATGGAGTCTGTTTCTATGAATGTCTTTGTTTCTCGTCAGCACACACTCTGTCGGCCCTGTGTGTGTGTGTGTGTGTGTGTGTGTGTCTAAAGAAAGCACACTGTGGCGTCAGACCTGCTCTCTATTGTACGAGTCGGGCATTTCCTGGTCAACAGGAGGAAGGGTGGTGGATTGGAGCCACACACAGGTGTGTGTGTTTGTGTGTGTGTGTGCTTGTTTTTGGAAGGGGAACAACACAGGAAGTGCTGTGATCACTATTACAGACTCGGCCCGTACACAGAAATACTCGCGTGTTGTTTTTATGACATCTGTGTTCTCAGGAGACCGTGAAGCAGTTTGGAAGGATGGTGTGTTTTGTCGTGTTTTTCGGGGTTTGTTCGTCAGAGACATCCCACAAAAACAGTTATTTTTAAAGGCACAGAGACGTATTTGACTTTGTGATGATGAGGTTTGTTTCCGTGCTGGGTCGGTGCGGCCATCTTTATTTATTATTAAATAGAAAGTCAGCCATTATTTACTCGACATCGTGTTGACGGAAAGTCAGGTGAAGTTTCCACAGAACATTTCTGGAGCTTCTCGGCAAAACAGCGATGCAGCGTTCTGCTAAACAGCTGAAAAAAAGCTTCACGAATGAAACATCTGGCATGTCTTGCTTAATAAAGGCCACACTGATGTTCTGGTGATGAATTAATCGACAGGTTTCAGCTCACAAACGTTCATTAAATGGCCAGTTTGTATAAAATGGTAACAAGAGCTGCAAAATCAATTCAGTGTGACAAACAGAGCACACTGCTTTGCACAGCACACTCTGCCTGCTGTTGACATGCCCCTAATCGAGGCATCGATCTGGAAACTAACCACTCACTGCTGTCATGGCAGCAGCGCTCAGTTATGAATGTATGGAGAATGTGGAGCAGGGTGGTGCTGAGGAGTGGAGCGACAGCGCCACCTGGTGGACGTAGTGTGTGGGTGCATTCAATTCCAAGCTGGACGTCCCACTGTTCCTCTCCTCTGTCTCGAGGAGTTGATTAGTTTTTCTGCAGTTGCTCTTCTCTTTTGAGATATTTCAATTATCCAGCAAGGTTGCAAATATTTGTGAGTTTATCTATATTTTATCATCTGCTGAGAGCAAAATATTTGTTCTAAACTTTCAATCGATGTACCAAAAATTGAAAAATTCCAGGTTTTCAGGGGGAAATAAAAGATTTTAAAAAATGTATGTTAGGTAGGGACGGGTACCGAATTCAGTACTTTTATTGGTACCGACTGAATTCCCACCGAGTATCGATTCACGTGAAGTCAATCAGTACCACATGTCGGTACCTGAACGCACCTTCACAGGCATCAGTTAAGAGTGGAAGTTTTTCTCAAGTTTTCTTAAGCTTTATGTTGGAGTTCCTTGATGTTATTGAGAAATAAATATTCAAAATTCAGAAGTTTTCACTTTTTTTGTATACAAAATAACTTTAATTACCACACATATACGCAAAAAAGTACCGAAAACAGGTACCGATATATACCGGTACTGTATCGGTTCAAGTGTGAAAGGTACCATCCCTAATGTTCGGCTTCGGATGATTCTGAAAGAAAGTACATTTCTGTTTTCCCGCCTCAGGTCGGTGTACGACGGTCAGGAACATGGCCTCTTCATGGAGAAGCTGGACGCTCGGATCAGGAACCACGACCGCGAGATCGAGAAGATGTGTAACCATCACTTCCAGGGGTTCGTCGACTCCATCACAGAGCTGCTCAAAGTGCGAGGGGAGGCGCAGAAGCTGAAGGTAAGAAGGGACGGAGAGGACGGAGAGTGCAGGACTTTAATTCTTAATACGTCTCTCTCATTAACTCATTTTTTTGCCTCAGAGTCAAGTGATCGACACCAACAGACGTCTGCAGGATGACGGCAAAGACGTAAGTCGACACAAACATCAGAACTGTTCAATCACGACTTGTTTTTTCAGACGTCTTTAACTAACACGATTCCTTCCTTCCCCTCTTCAGCTCACCGGCTCGATGGAGGAGCTGCAGCAGTGTCGAGTGCAGCAGAGGAACATCGCGACCACCATCGACAAACTGGCGCACTGCCTGCCGGGTCAGAACTTAAACTGTCTCTGGACTCACAGCAGCTCTGCTCGTACGCTCTGTTTAGTATTTTAACTAACTGCCCCTTTTTTTTTTGCTTTTATCTCTCTTTGCTTCCTCCAGTCCTGGAGATGTACAGCAGACTACAGGAGCAGATGAGGGCCAAAAGGTGCGTTACCGGGTCACATCTCACTTTGTCCTAAACACAGACACTTCTTGGGGACATTTCCTGCAGATAACGGTTTAGAAAATTTGGATTGCACAATTTAAAGTCTACATCAAACACAAAGTGGTTTATAGCAGTTTTAGGAAGAACTTAAACGTGGATGTGAAGGCACTACGTCAGGAGTAGGAGGAGGCCTAAGGGTGGTGAGCCTCGGCTAAAAAAGAACTGGATCTTGGGGAGGAGGAACCGGATCTTTGGCTCTAGACTCACACTCCTGGATAGAAAGTGGGAATGCTGGGTCTGGCTGAAGACATTTTGAGGCCCTATACCAATGTCCTCCATCAGGCTTAATCCTAAAATCTCCCAAACTTAGTTGGCGACACCCAGAAAGTGCAAGACAGTATAGAAAGGAATGTGACGGCACTTTGGACCTCTCAGTCTTCACGGCCAAGGGTGACTCCGTTTTTAAGGTCACACAGCTATGAACTCTTCCCTCGGGCGAAGTCTGAAGACGTCCAGTCTTACGGAAACTCAGCACAGAGGGCACAAATTTGTCTGCGAGAGAACTGTAAGGCGCTCGACAGTTTGACAGCCCCGAGTCCTCGTGGACTTGTGAGGATGCGAGAGTGGAAACTGGGAGCCTTTTCTTACTCATGATGCGAAGCAGTGTGAAAATAGAGAGCATTACACATTATGAGTGATCTCAGCAGAAGGAAGGAGGAGATTATGTGTCATTCAAAGGATTTTAATGCAGTGATTCTTCTTTTTACGTCAGACACATTTGTAGATTTCGTGGAGGAGTTCTCGTTTCAGCCACTAGGTGGAGCAACAGCACTGGGAATAGACGCTCCACGTCTCCTCGCTCCGTCTCCTCTCCTCTCCTCTCCCTGCCCTTGGCCTGACCTGTAGACAGAAGTCTGTTCGGTCATAAATTTGTCGTTTGTTTGTGTGTTTTTCTGCTTCTCTCTGTCCTGCGGCTGCCGGGCGCTCAGAGAGCAGCGAGAGGTCAGCCAGCAGCGACTGCTCCTGGAGGAGGAGAGAGAGTGTGAGAGACGCAGCGGAGTGAAGTGGAGTGAAGTGTTCGGGGGATATTGTATTGCCAAAGATCCCTGAGGTGTATCTGAGTGTATTTATGTCAACGTGTGTGTTTGTGTGTGTGTGTGTGTGTTTATCTTGTGTGTTTCCAACAGCCTGGACGGTGTTTTTACTGCTGCGTGTTTGTTAGTTTAGCAAGTGTCTCCTCCCTTCAACAGAAATTCACTGAAGTTTGAATCGAGTTCATAAGAAATCAGTCGATTGTATGATTAGATAAACAAATTAAAGTCGACCTGTGTGTGTGTGTGTGTGTGTGTGTGTGTGTGTGTGTGTGTGTGTGTGTCAGGTACTACCCGGCGCTGCGGACGCTGGAGCAGCTGGAGCAGACGTGTCTCCCCCGGGCCGGTCAGTACCGCTTCTGCTCCATTATGGCCGAGAACATCCCCAAGCTGAGGATCCAGATCCGCGACACGGCCATGACGCAGCTCCGAGACTTCCTGGAGAGCATCCGGAAGCACTCGGACAAGATCGGAGAGACCGCCATCAAACAGGTACGCCAGGGCCCCGGAGCCTACATTACCCATAATGCAGCTCAGCTGCTGGCAGTTGAACTGTTCTGATCCATGAATGTTGCTGTGAAGAAGTCGTCTGTACTCGGGCAGCAGCACAGCTGTGACGATGTGCCACAGACAGACCATTAGAAAGTCTGTTGGCTTTCTTTGTGTTCACAGTAGATCATCTCTCAAATAACTACTGTAACGTGTGTGTGTGTGTGTGTGTGTGTGTGTGTGTGTGTGTGTGTTTGCTGATAAGGACTGCACAGTGTTGCTGTCTGTTATCCCACAATTGGGTTTTTGTTCTCCATCATGTCTTTGTCTCTGTGTCTGTTAATCAGAAGCAGCCTCTCTGTGTGTGTGTGTGTGTGTGTGTGTGTGTGTGTGTGTGTGTGTGTGTGTGTGTGTGTGTGTGTTCATTGACAAGCCACGTCGTCTCCTGCAGCGATTACATGCTTGTTTACTGGCAGTGGAACCACAGAGCGACACACACACACACACACACACACACACACACACACACACACACACACACACACACACACACACACACACAGCTGCAGAGAGAGCCCGTTTTTCAGCACTTACCTAATTGTTTCCCCCCTTTTTTTTTTTTTTCCAAGGCCAAGGAAGTTTCTATACGAGTGTGTCTGTTTGTGTGTTTTGTGTTCCTCTTGTGGTATCCATAGCACAAAGTGAGGGGCCTCTTGTTTATTTGTGTGCCTCCTTTTATTTTGGGAATGCTGCTCCCTGGGATCGCAGGATGGAGGGGCGGGATGGGAATGAGGAAGGGAGCGCTCGACGACAGACAGATGGGCGGATGGAGACTCTGAGAAAGTGGCTGCTCGGTCTGCTGTGCCGTGCAGTTTATTGTAATCATGACGTCGGTCGTTGATAAATTGTAGATTTGGACCCTTTCCTACCTGCTTCCTTCCTGCTGTATTAGAGAGTAGCAGGTACAGCTGGTTGTCTGATAAACCTGAGGTTG
This sequence comes from Diplodus sargus, assembly GCA_903131615.1. Classification (NCBI taxonomy): domain Eukaryota; kingdom Metazoa; phylum Chordata; class Actinopteri; order Spariformes; family Sparidae; genus Diplodus; species Diplodus sargus. Next base: position 100,764 of record CAEMYA010000035.1, read on the forward strand.
ACGTTTTGATCGCCGCGTCTTCGAGGAAGAAACTTAACCCCAAAGAATTTGTAACTCATAAAAGAAAGGAAGAAAAACATGCTAAAAATACATTTGAGCAAATACTAAATCAGTTTCTAGTTCCTAGTTTTAAATGTTCTGCCTGGCGTGGGGAGAAAATGTCAAATGTGGAACTGAAAATGTGGAAAAAAGTAACTTTTGTGGACTTTTCTCTTGTGTTTAGGCAATCAGAGTCTTGATTCATTAGTTTGTGTTCCTCCCTAACAGATGATGAAAGTGCTTCACCAGGTGCATGTTAAGTGTTGCCATCCGTGGAGATATCCTCTCCTCTGAAGTTCTCGCTCTCTGATCGGATGCTTTGCTCTGTTTTAGTAGTAAACTGAAGATCTATAAGGTTTTGGACTTGAATAATGGTGATTTTCTGACACGTGTAGACCAAACAACTGGCTAGAAAACAGCTAGAAGTGAATCTGAGAATGAATGGAGAGTGAGACGGGGCTGTTCTTTGATAAGAGATGTGTTAAAGTCGTCCTCTTGTCTTCTAGGATCTGTGCCGTCAGTTATCTCTGGTAACAGTTTGTGTATCCACAGCCCTCACAAAACAACTACAGTGGAAGCAGCGCTGCATTTCAGGCTTTTATCATGAAGTGAACAAGAAAGTAATTGAGGTCTGACGACTTTTGTCCTCTAGATGTCAGTAGAGGATCATTTCTCACTCCGGTCCCAAACATCACTGCTGCCGGTCGACCCGTGATAAAGGTCGTCTGGAGAGCCAGAAACTCTCCCACTCGCTCCAGTTAGAGAGACGGAACACATGCAGATGCTTTTCTACAGAGCAGAGCGCGGTAAATGGTCTGATAAGAGTCGAGATGAAGTCATCAGTCGACAGGTTACAATCAAGCTGAACACCTGGGAGGTTTTGGAGTGACGGGGTTCTCCATCATCATCATTAAAACACCTAACGAGTGGAGATCTTTAGGAGATAGATGTTCTGGAGGCCTTATGAACACCGTTCATGCCAGTCTTCCCTTTAATCTGTCCTCAGTCTTCACGTCCAAACAATTATTTATGCACGCAAGGACGTAACGCTGATCGAAATGAAGCCGCGATGGCAAAATCTGTTCTCTGAGAGTCAGAAACGCTGAATAAATGCGGAGGAATGTGCCTTCATACGCAGCACAAAGTAGCCCCCACGGATCCCTCCACATCCACATCCACATCCACACACCCCTGAACCCTGCCGTGACCCTGAGGTGGGGGGTCCTGGGACCGCAATTTCAGAATCACTGGCACAGAAAATCCACTTGCAGTCACTGAAGAAGCTAACCGCTAACTCCCCTAACCACTAATTACAAGGGAGATTATGGAAACCCCAGCGGTCCCGATACTGATACTGGGATTATGTTGTTGTATCAAATGTTTGGCCCGGAGCGCTCGCACTCAATCAGGAAGCCTCGTAGGTGTGCGTCCTCTTTCCTCCCTCCTCCTCCTCCTCCTCTTTTCCCCTGTCTCTCCATCTTCTCTCCCTCTCAGACAGCGTGTCTCTCCGCGGCGCTCTGTTCCAAATTAGCTCCGAACTCTCTGCAACCAGCCGTCGTTACAGCTCTCCCCCGAACCGAGGATGTGAAAATAAATAGATCTGGGGGGAAAAAGAGGAGGGGATGGAGGGAGGAGACGGAGGAGAGAGCGGAGGGCTTACAATGGAGCTATTGTCTGCTGCCACATGCCCGTGGAGGAGGAAGAGGAGAGAAGAAGGAGGAAGATGGGTGGAGGAGAAAATGTGAAGAGGGCTGAGAGTGGGGAGATGAAGTGGGAGGAAATGTTGGAGGCAGAGGAGAGAGGGAGAGAAAAGGATTGGGGAGTAGAGTGTGGAAAGAAAGACATGATGAGGAGGAGAATAAAGGAAGAAGAAGAGGGGGACGAGGAGGAGGGAGAGATGGAGCAAATGATGGAAGGAGAAGAAAGAGGTAGAGAGGCGTAGATGTGAAGGTAGAGGATGGAAAGAAGAGGACAAAAGAGATGATGAGCAGGAGAATAAAGAAAGAAGAGGAGGTACGGGAAGTAAAGGGAAAGAAGGAGGACAGGAGCGGAGACATCATGGTAAAGAGGTGGACAAGGACTATGAAAAGAGGAGGAGACGGAGGTGAAGATGAGGACCGAAGTAAAAAGAGGGGAAGTTGAGGAGAAACAAGACAGAGGGAATAGAGGAGGGAGAGAAAAGGATAGAGGGTGAGAGGATGGAAAGAGAAACTAGATGAGGAGAAGAGTGACGTGAGAAAAGGAAGATGATGGGAAAGAGGAAGATACTGGAAGTGAAGGGCGACCATATGGAAAAGGAATATGAAAAGAGGAGGATGCAGAGGAGACAATGATGGATGTAGAAAGGATGGAAAAAGATGACAAGAAGGAGAATCAAAGAAGAAGAGGAGGTATGAGAAATAGAAGGAAAGAAGGAAGATGGGAGCAGGGATATCAGGGTAAAGGTGAATGAAAACTGGAGAGGAAGAAAAACAGGAAGTGGAGGAGAAAATGATGGACATACAGGAAAGAGGTAGAGAAAGCAGGGATAGATGAGGAGGAAGAGGAGAAGATGTGGAGAAATAAGGAAGTAAAGTGAGAGAGATGGAGGAGGATCAAGAAGAATGAGGGGAAGAAGTTGATGCAGGAGAAAGGAAGCAGTGAAGAAGAAAAGACGAGTGAGGAAGATCAAGAAGAAACAAGTCTCCTTCAATCAGAATCATCTCAAAACGCCTCTGTCGTTCTTCTCTTATCATCCATCATTTCCTTCTTCCTCTCTCTCTCTTGTCACATCACATTTCCTCCCCTTCTCTCTCTCTCTCTCTCTCTCTCTCTCTCTCTCTCTCTCTCTCTCTCTCTCTCTGTCTTCAAGATGTCCGCTCCTCTCCTGTCTCTCCATCTCTGCGTCCACTTCCCTCCTTCCTTCCTCGTCTCGCTCTTTCTCGACCCTTCAGCAGAGGACGAGTTCAGAGCTTCTGCTGTGTGTTCGGTAGTTTCTACACACACACACACACACACACACACACACACACACACACACACACACACACACACACACACACACACACACACACACACTAATGGGAAACAGACTGTTGGGCCTGTGAAGTGGAAGAAGATTGATTACCTGTATCTAGTTACTGAACACACACATGCGTGCGCGTGCAGCGGGGGTGGCGGAGGAGCTCGCTGGGCCGGTGTATTGAACCATCACAGGGTGTGTGTTTGTGTGTGTGTGTCTGTGTGTGTGTGTGTGTCTGTGTGTGTGTCTGTGTGTGTGTCTGTGTGTGTGTGTGTGTGTGTGTGTCGCCTGCCGAATAATGCTCCACAGTTCACTGCCATCGGACACCATTATTTCTGGTTCAGAAGGCCGCCTGCCAAAAAGTGATCTATAGTAGGGATGTCCCCGTCAGGTTGTTGGCTCCCTTTTCTGATCCGAGTCATTTCAATAGGAGTATTATTTTTATTTTATTCAGACAGCGAAATTGATTTTTGGGGATTTTTTTACTACATGATTAAGCTGTGCAGAGCGCTCCGAGTACACCTGAGTGTGGTCCAACACTTTCATCAGTACTGTCCACAGAACCTCTTTTCATTCATTACCAGAACAACAGAAACTTCCCAAACACACCAGAGCTGAAACAGAAAGCATCTGCATTAAACCAGCTGAATATCATACAGTCCTACAGATGTATTTATTTAACCTCGAAAAAACTACTGTGGATGTACCCTTCTTCTTTTAAAACGGTGTACAAACAGGGCAAAAACTATTGAGTATGAAGATGAATGTACAGCAGCTAATATTTAAAAGCATTTACAATCAAATATAACGTGATGAGAGTAAAGAGTTTAAGTTTAAGGCCCTTTGCGGTTATTTACCCCGCGAGGTGCGCTGTAAGAAAAAGACATTTTACTTGATTAATAATTATCTGACCAAGAACTCAACACCAACTTGTGACAGTGGACAGTTTTAAAAGAACACAAAGGATCAAGGAGCTGCAACTATTTATTATTATTTGTTAATTTGATGATTATTTTCTCAATGAATCGTCAATGAAAAGTCGGAGTCGCTTTTTAAGAACCAACAAATATTTGACATTCTTGCTTGCTAAATGACTGAATTAAGTTAATTTTCCCTTTCGACCGATTGTTGCAGCTTTATTCACAGTTACACACGTTTATCCTCGAGCAGCACAAACTGTTTTTTGTACAGATTACACAAAATGAATCTATCATGTCGATTTGTGATTCCTGGACAAAAATCTACTAACACCTGCTGACATCTGACTTTTATCTGACTTAAAACACAACACCTGGTTGAACGTGTTCATTTTTTCTCCTTTTTCAGACGCGGTTCTACGACGTGCGTTCAATTAAACGATGCTAATACTTAAAAAAAGAGCCAGACTCGATCCTTCCTCCTGTTTTCAGCTGTAATGCGAAGCTGAGATTACCGGAACAACATCTCTGTCAGCTGTGACGACCAGAGGTTTCTATATAACTGGTATCAATTTCAGCCAGTTAAGAAATTCCTTGATTGGTTTCGAAATCTCCTGCAGATCCTGCAGCGCCGGGACGACTCTTATATGTTAGAAATGACCAAAGTAATCGAGGTTGGCTCGCACCATCTTCTCGGATTAATTACAAGCAGCTCGTCGGTTAAACAAACACAAGCGGTTTGTTCGAATCTTGTCATGAGGTATATTTTTTCGTCTCTTCTTTCACTTGTTGACAAGTTGTTTTGGAAAGCAGCTTTACTCCTGGTAATGATTACTTAGGATCTGTCTCCCAAAATAAGAAAAAAAACTGCAAATAATCTGCTTTGTCACATCATAATACTGTAGTTCCTTCCCTGAGAACGGCAGGAGGGGGAGAAGCCTGTTTCTCACAAATCGTTGAAACTCTCCCACAAGAAAGTGTTCAAACCGCTTGTCAACAAGGACATCACTGCTGCTTCGCTCTCTCATTTGCAAATTTCCGTCAATTTCCGCGCTCAGCCCGCAAATGCGCATCGGAAGACTTCGAAAAACCGCCTTGAAGTTTGTCCGTATCTCCGGGCTGCTCTGCGGTTTTTGCCACAGCGTAATATCAAGTCATTTTTAAAATACTTAGAGTCACTTTACACTAAACGGATTACAGCCCGGCTCTGATTCTGGGCTTCCTCCTCCACCTCCTCTTCACCACCTTTCCCTCTCTTTCCTCCTCCGTCTCCTTATCGTCCTGCTTGACCTCCATCCACTCCTTTTTTCCCCCCCCGTTTCCTTAAGGGATGACGCACGTTCCCGCACTTGAGCTTCAGTGGGGGGACCCTGAAAAGAACCGGGACAAAAGCAGTGGGTTAAAAAGGTTTCCTACTTGCACCAGAACTCGGTATTGTGTGACGATAAGGGCTGAATGGCGGCGTGAGAGCGTTTACAGATGCTTCAGGACAGAACGCGCACCTGTCGACCGCTGAGTGGAATTTCCTGACGTAGGTGCTGACGTCGGCGTCGCGTACTGCAGCAGCGACGCTTTTCTGTGTTATTCACTCCGTCTCCTATAGCCGTCATTCACGGGGTTTGCTGGTATGTTAATTTGTGCGTGGAGAGAAAGAAAGCGAGCGTCTGACGGATTAGAAAAGGAATGAAGCGTCAAGACTCTTCACTTTACGGTTCGAGGTCCGTTCCTATTCTGTGCTCTTGTCGCTGGATTTTTCTTGAATAGTTCTGGTTAATTCTCGAGGAATCAGTGAAAAGACGTTCATTACTTCTCCTCCTTTCCTTAAAAGAGAGGGGGCACATTTCTGTTTGTCCACCCGTGCTTCCAAGCCGAGGAACAAGACTTTCCACTGATTTTGTTTGTGACTTATTGTGCTACATGACTCATTAATCCTCTATGTGTGTGTGTGTGTGTGTGTGTGTGTGTGTGTGTGTGTGTGTGTGTGTGTGTGGGCATCAGATCAAAGATGGCATTGTGTTCTCCCAACATCACTGATTTGGTGCTCTTCCGGGGTTTGAACACCAGTTTTTCTCATTAAATCCGCGAATCGAGGCGCGTGTTTATTGACGTGCCAATCGACAGATTTCAGCGCCGGGTTTTTCGGCTACGTGCCGGCGCCGGCAAGCCCGAGGAAGCCGCGGAAAAAATCACGTAGGTTCACAAAAGAATCCGAGGCGGATCTGGGTGTGGATGGAAAGATGCACTAAACTCGAGATCTGAGAAGGTTTTTCCCACAGAAACACTTCGGTTGGTTACAGGCTGCGTAGGAGTCTCAACGTTGGAAGAAGGGCGTAGAATCGGTTGGCGTTTGATGGACGTATCCAAGAAATCGATGTTTTCATTTTCAGATATTAGTAGTTGGGTTAAAACAAACATATAAACTCTGAGATTGAGGACTGAGGTTTGGCCATCACTTAAAGAAACGTGCCTCTGTTGTCATTTTGTCTTGGATACCAAACTTCCTGTTTGATTTATTTTTATTCTTGGTATTCCTTGTCCGACGCTGCCGCAGAGGGACCGAGTGCCTCATTTCCTACAATGCCTGGTTTTCCCCAAATAGTCCCATCGACAGGACATCAGATATTACATTGCTCATTGCATTGTTCTGGGGAAAATCTTTCCCTTTAGACTTCGTATCCATTTCCTGCTGTCTCTGCCCCACCTTCTTTAATGTCGGGATATTTCGGGGAAACTTCACCGATCACGGAGTTCATCGTTCCATATTGAATACGAATCAATATCTTGTAAAATAGACGTATATTCGAAGCCTTTTTCTCTGTAAGTTTGCACCAAAATTCAACTCAAGACACCGTTTAAAGGTGCAGTCTGTAGTTTTGAGGAAGACATTTTGATCAGAAGAGAGAGATCTTCACTGACAGGTTATTCTTCTGCCTAAACAAACTGAATAAACAGACTTTCAACACAGTGTCAGACTGTTTTACTTTGTTTATATGTGGCGGACCCTGCCACCTCTCCAGATTAAAACCTTAATATCCTCTTAGAACAGCTTGTTTACTCACTAAATATATCCAAGTTCGAATTTCTTCTACAAAACTACATCGTGCTCCTTTCACGCTAAACACTTTCAGATACTAAATATGCCGGACGTGGCACCATTGCACCTAAAATTGAATTAAGAAGATGATTTTAAATGGGTAAAAACACAGATTTAAACATGTGGATTGAAGCTGTCCCTGTGCTGAGCTCTACTTTTGACATGCATGCGCTTTGTTTTCAGTTTCATTGACTCTTCATCCTTCCTGCTCTTCCCTTCCTGTCTCGCTCTTTTCCCCCCGGTGTATTCTTAGGTGCTTTGGTAAATCACTTTTATAGGTCATTTCCACGGGTATTTTCACGGGGACGAGGAGTGGCGGGCTCGACTCGAAAAAGGTCTCGACCGGTGACCTCGTTAGAGCAGCCGGCATTTTCTCGAGCTTCTCCCGAAAGTGTCTTTTTAAAAATGGCGTCGGTCGGCTTTATGCTGCACCGTTTGTTTGTGTTGTGTTGTGTAACGCAGCACATGTCGGGGAAGCGCCAGTGGAGCTTGATTGCGCTCGGTGTGTCTTTGTTATCGATAAACATCTGGTTTTGGTGTCAGACCTTCAAAATCAAAGCGAGTC
>CAEMYA010000035.1:120261-145444 GCA_903131615.1 Diplodus sargus
ACACACACACACACACACACACACACACACACCCTCAGGTCTGTTATTCCCATTTGAAGTATTGGAAAGTGCCATCCAGTGTCTCTCATCCAGAGCTGTTTCTCTACCACTCAGTCATCCCCTCATTTCCCATCCATCCATCCGTCCATCCGTCCCACCAGTCACTCTTTCACCTGCAACAGTCTCGAGTCGTTCAGTTTTTTAATGCTCCGTTTATTCTCAGTAACAACGGGACAGTCTGTTGTTAAAATTGCCCTTTTTTGGATTCATGTAACCTTCATTTACACCTAAAACTAAAAATATACCACGTTGACATTATAAGTAGTCTGAGGAAAACAAGAAAACTAGCATTAAAACCAACAAAGTGTATATTAGAAGAGAACATAACAGGATAAAAAGCAAATGAAAATGGTTTTAAGCCAATAAAAGATTAATTGATGCAACAGCTTCATAAGGATTTGGCCTCCATTTGTAACGACAGGTTACTGCTGAGGTCTTTAAAGTTTTCATCCAGTCCTTTGCTTACGAGAACTCATCAGGTTTCTAGCATGTGTTTGTAAGGAGTTTATTGAAGTGAGCACATCCATAAAACTAAACAACTGGAGAAGAAGCCAAAGATCTGAAAACAGAGTCTGCTTTCTAGATAAAACTCCCGTGAACATTTATTACCTCCACCTGTGGCGTTTTTGTATTTTTACCAGTGTTGTTCCCACAATTTTAACCGTTGTAAATACTTCTCTTTCTACTGCTTGTATTCCTCCGGCCTTAAACACACACACATTTCTCAGGAAACCCGACCTTGACTCCACCCAGCATGGATTATTTCAGGCTCATCTTTAAATTACCGTTTTTATCTAGATTTAAAAGGAGCTGGTTCTCCTCAAAGTTGATTTCTGAGGCGTCATTTTGTATTTGAAAGAAGTCTGAAGATCAATTTAAGATTCCCGACATTTTTATCCTCTTCAGTGATGACAAATAGGATATTAACCCGGCAACAAAGTCGACCACAGTGTGGCTCGTTGTGGTCTGGCGGGGCTCGGTGGGCACCGGATTGGGCGAGACGAACCAAAATCACTTTTCAAAACGATTTGATCCGTTTCAAGAAAGCACTTGGACGGATGATTGACGAGTGTGGTCTGTCAGCGAGACGTCAGCGGCTTTTTAACGCTTGATCGGATGAATTCGCCGCTTGCTCGGCCGTCACTGGTGCTTGTAAATGATTCACAGATTGGGTAATCGTGGCGGCCTTTCTGGAAAAGTCACTAAAGCTGTCCACCAAAATCTGATGGTGGAAATTGGCCACGCAGTCGCAAAATGATACTCTTCCATTGCAGCCGATCGCGCTGATATTTAAAAACAGGTGGATGCAAACAGTTCTTATTTATTGGATGGTGCCAACCTTGTAAAACTGAGACTTGCTGGTTTTACAGTTCGAGTTGTGCTTCGATCCTTGACGTTAACTATTTTTGTGTATCATGAACTGTGCTTCGTCTGTCCCTCCTTCCGTCCTCCCAGCTTCTTCGTAGTGGAGGACCACGTCCTTCACACCACACAGGGTTTGGTCAACCGAGCGTATGTGGAGGAGCTCTGGGAGCTGGCGCTGTCCAAAATCATCGCTGCCCTGAGGACGCACTCTGTAAGGACACAGAAACACACTTGAAAAGTAGAACACGCTTTTTAAGCGACAGCTGTGACAACAAACACACTGCTCTGTCTCCGCAGTCGTACTGTGACAACCCTGACCTGGTGCTGGATCTGAAGAACCTCATTGTCCTCTTCGCTGATACACTGCAGGTACGTCTGCGTGATTAACTGCGCACTAAAAAAGAAAGGAAAGGCTCGCCATCCTTTTTCTTATTTTCCATTTTGGTCGTCTTGTACTTTTTGTTCTTATATTCAAGTTTCTTGGCACATGCCAAGTCAGCTATTTGACCCCAGGGGCTCATGAAAACTGGTTCAAAGCTTGTTTTGTAGTTTAGAAATGGACGTCTGCCAGTCTCCAAAGAAAGACTTTCTTTCTTAAATTGACCTTTTTTATGAGAGAGAGACGTTTATCATCTGATTTATCCTTCGCTGTACCTAATGAGTGTGATGGATGAGAGGGTGGAGGGATGACGGGGAGATAGAGGGGATGTGGGTAGAACACCGGACAGGAGGAACCTTTTCGTAGATGAGTGAGAGAGAACGAAAGAGGGGAAGGAGATGAATGGATGGTGCGATGCCCGAAAGTCGTTCACGTAAAGTGATGAGGTGCCGCTGAACGGCTAAATTCACCCTCTGCTCTCCGTCTTTCTTTCATCCTCTCGATGTTTGCAGGCTTGTTCTTGTGCTTTCTGCTGTTTTAGCGTCGGTAACTAAACAACGCATCACCAAAACTGGGTTATGTGTGAAAAATGGCTGACAAAAGCAGCCACCAGTGTTTGATTTGTCCATTCCGGGCTACTGTAGAAACATTACCGACTCTGTGGAAGAGGATATGAAAGTAAGTTCTTAGTTTCAGGTGATAATAAACTAATAGAAACATAATTTTGAGTATTATATTCTATTTTTGTCTATAGCTTCTCACAAATTCTACACACTGAACATTTAATGATCATCACGCTGAAATCTACCGTCTCCATATTGTTCTTCAAACTCCTGTAAACCCACATTGTCTGATTTAACTTTTTGGACGCCACACAATGGGAAAAATATGATTTGTCCCCTCAAAATATCACCGTGCACTTCCAATGATATTATTTATAAGCAATGAAACGATTGTGACCCCTCTGCCCTCCGTCTCCCAGCTCCCACCCTCAGCAGTGTTCAACATTTCTCAGTACGTTATTATATTACACACAAGGCCTCTTTATGTGAGATAGCCGTTAGCCGACTCTTGCTCCTGATAGCTAGCCACAGTAACATCAACAAGTTTTTGCAGCTGTTTGAATTCGAGTCAAAGAGGGAAGCTGGCCGAACACTGTCGCCCCGCCAGCTAAAGAGCACTACAGAGAGTTTGTTAGCACTTTTGGCGTCCTCCCCGCAGGACTTGCTCGTGAAAGATTTCATGTAGTTATTCGCCTCTGGGTGCAGCCGGACACTGACTGGTCGCTCTGGTTTTCCTCTCCTCGCAGGGTTATGGTTTCCCAGTGTCACAGCTGTTCGACATGCTGCTGGAGATGAGGGAGCAGTACGGAGAAATCCTGCTCAAGAGATGGAACATCACCTTCAGGTACTGGCGACGGAGAGAGAGACGGCCAACGTGTGTGAGAATGAGGTCGATTGTGTTGTTTTTCAGTAGCTGAGGACATGCTGCAGAGTGCGTGCTGCACTGACCTTCCCCTCTCTAGTCATAAGGTCATGAGGGCGCAACGAGAGTTTGGTCCACCACACACACACACACACACACACACACACACACACACACACACACACACACACACCACACACACACACACACACTGAAGTGTTGGTTTGTGGGAAACTTCCTCGTCCTGGTTTTGAAGTTTTACGACCAGCCAGAGAGAGGAAGTGTTTTAAAGCAAACGTCCGGAACATTCTCTGCCCTTCAGAATGGGTAGTACCCTTACAAGATTGTGTTCATTTATATCTGTGTGTGTGTGTGTGTGTGTGTGTGTGTGTGTGTGTGTGTGTGTGTGTGTGTGTGTGTGTGTGTGTGTCTGTGTGTGTGTGTTTGGGCTTACATGCCATTGTTTCACCATCGCTTTTTGTCCAATGACACCAGTGGGACTTGGAGCGAGAACGAACAAACAAACACACACTCCCTCTCTCCTTCCCCCCCTTCTCTCTCTCTTTCTCTCTCTCTTTCACACACACACACACACTCACATTTATACACACACACACACATACACAAACACACACTGGGGAAGCCACAGGAATGTTGTGTTGTATTGTTGGAGAGGCAGCGCTCTCCGGTTCACGGCCTCTCCATGGAACGTTGGAACGTCCGAACTCTGGAGCGCCAACAAGAAGTGGGGGTGGTGAAAGAGGGGAGGGTGGTAAGAAAACCTCAAGCATTAGAATGACCCCCAATGGGATGATTGTTTATGTGTGTGTGTGTGTGTGTGAGAGGGAGAGAGAGGCTGATGGCATCCCAACCATTCCTGTCGACCTCTTCTTAGTTATTTACCTGTGATTTGCTCCCCCTCCAGGCAGGTGTTGGACCAGGACAACTACAGTCCGATCCCGGTCTCAACAGAGCAGGAGTTTAAACACTACACCTCCCAGTTTCCCCTGCAAGACCCCGAACTGGAAAAGGTAGAGAGCGACAGAAGAAACGTGTCGATCAAATTTGTGCAATCAAAATCTCACTTTAATCTCCGTTTCCTCCAGCTTCCCTTCCCCAAGAAGCTTCCCTTCTCCGAGTTTGTGCCAAAAGTCTACTGCCAGCTCAAAGAGTTCATCTACGCGTGTCTGAAATACTCCGAAGACCTTCACCTCAGGTACACTCACGCACAAAACCTTTGTCCTTTCATTCATCCTTCATCACTGACATTCATCAAGCAATCCATTTTTGTCCAATATGGAAATCACTTTGGTCAGCACTTACTCCTGTATCGATCAAAGAAGGATGTTGGAAACGTTGTGCCTTCTTCTGCACACCTGTAGTTACACTGAGCTGTTACAGACATATGATCCCTCACTGGCTTGCCGACGAGTTACAATTGTAACTCCTCATATTTGTTGTTGCGGTCACGTTACTTCGAGGCTTGTGTGTTTTGGCAGACAGCGTTACTCTTATCTTCTGCCTGCGCTATCTACGTGTCAACTAAATTCTATTAAATCACATTTTTCTGCCTCTGTGCCGGAGATAGCTGTGTTTTCCTTGAGGGAATTTGTGTAGATCTTGGTGGTCAAAGGTTCAGGATCACTGTGACCTCATTGCGTCCCTTTCTCATAAATGCAATGGCTCAGAAACACATGGAGGGAATTTTCTTCAAAATTGGCAAACACATCCACTTGGACTCAGACAGAAATTGTTACAAATTGGGTATCGAAACACATTTTTGGCCATTACTCAACAATTCATGTCATAATTATGACACAACGTTACAACATTTTATATCCAAATGGTCAAAGGTCAACCTCAACCTGCCAGCAATGTTCTGGACGTTACGTAATGCAACAGCTCAGGAACAGCAACTTGTCTGGTAAGCTGAGGCACACAGCTGCAAGGTTAGAAGAATTGGTTTATGATCAATTGCAGCGTGCACTAAAAGGTTATTTACTATCAAAACAAAATGTAGATGATAGCTGACAACAAGTGGTGTCATGAAAATCCCATTAACTGTGAAGTAAATGGTTACACCATCCCCAGAAGCTCCAGTTTTATGGGAATGCTGTCTAAAGGTGGCTGATAAACGGCTTGTTTTTGTTGACCAGGTGAAGTTTCCTGTTGTGACAGCTTGTTCAGTCTGTGCCAACGTTTGCTCGCCCTCAGTTTTTCGAAAACCTGCTCGTCAGTGTCGTAGTTCTCCCCACATTTCAGCGTTAGAAAAAGGAATACCAAGTGGCAGCCCGAGGTCCACTTGTGGGAACTCAAACCAAAACCAAATCCAGCATTCTGCCAGGAGTTGAACTCTGGGTCGCTGCAGTGGGCGAATGCTTGCTTGCCCCCCGAAACCCTTTTTCTCCATCACTTTCTGCCATTGTCTCTCTCTCTCTCTTTCTCTCACTCACACACACATTTAAAAACACACACACACACACTCACAAACATTTGGGACGCAGCAGACTTTCCTTGGTTGATTCTTTCCATTCTGATCAGGGATCTTTGTCTCATTAGATTTGGCCCATGAGGACACACACACTCACAACAACACAGCAATCAAGCCCGACTTCTGTTCCGTGTGCTATGCAGGATAAACAGCAACCTGAGTGTGTGTTTGTGTGTGTGTATTGGTTACGGTTGATGGAAGAATTAACTAAAACAATGCAGCTACTTTTCTACTGAGAAGATGAGCAATCAGGGAGCGACTTCGACCGTCCAGAGGGATTCAACCGGGCTGGGATTCAGCCAGACACACACACATATCAACACACATGGAGGCTCACACACATTTTAGAGCACAACACACACTGAGAATCCTTCAGTCCGATGTGTGTTATTAGTGTCAAATTCTGATTTGGTCGGTGGTTTCAAACAAAATAGCATTATCTTTTATTCAGACTCGGATCCCCGGGAGGTTGTGCGGGTTGGTTTTTTTTTATTGAGCATTTTAGCATCCAGTGTCTGCATGTTTGATAGTGTTTCTGTTTATATGTGCTTGTGTGTGTGTGTTTGTGTGTGTGTGTGTGTGTGTGTGTTAGTGTGTTGATTCTCTCCGTGGGGGCTGGGAACCGGGGAGGTACCATTGATCCGTGACTGGCGGAAGAAAGGGAGACGGAGGCAGGAGGAGGAGGAGGTTGGAAGTGATTGGAAAAGAAGTCGTCTAATTAAAGGGAAGGATTTGGCATAATGGCAAAAAAAAAAAAAAAGGAGAGGGGACGGAAAGACAGACACAGGCTATTAGTCTTTGTGCGTTTGTCTCTGTATTCAGACGCAGTGGGTTGTAAAGCGTCGACCCTGGTGGCGACGCAGCCAGAAATCTGTCCATTTTGCATTTTTTAAACTGGAAAAGCTGGTCGCAGTGACAGATTGATCCGACAGAGAAGTAGGGCTGCAACCCCTGATTATTTTCATTAATCAGTTAACGGTTTAGTCTGTAAAATGACAAAAGATTGTGAAAAAAGCAGCTTTCCCAGAGCTTCAAGTAACTTTCTAATTGCTTCTTTTGTCCGACCATCAGTCCAAAACCCAAAGACTATTTGTTTACTGTCATAAGGGTTGTTGGTGTTTATACCTCTTGCACAGGAGCTTTGGACCACTGGAAGGAAGTTTTCAGACCAGAGGTGGAGCGAAGCCATGCTGGGCTCACTAGTTAGCATGCTGACTTCAAAGACTTCTTTTGGTATAATGAACTTCACATTTTGTTGGTTATTTTACACAAATTCCTTCATATTGCACCTTCAACTAATTGATAATTACAGTCCATGAAGCCATCTTTTAAATCTGTTACCCCCTTCTTTTGAAGTTGGATAATAACATCTGACTTATTGTAAAAATGTTGGGTGTGTGTTGTTTCTTTAGCATTTTAATTGTCTATCTGACAGATGATATCAATGGACAAGTCTAACGAAAGGGAAACAGGGAGACATATCGGTCACCAAGTCTTCCCCAAGTCTTCTTGGTGACTGAAACGTTGACCTGTTTTTAAATGAATGATAAATGTGTTCAGGAATCACTATTTTTGCCTTATTGATGGACAAGCCCCCAAAACAGAAACTCTATCTAGAATTAAAAAGTCTAACTGTAAGAAATCACTCTACACATCTCAAATAAAGACATGAAAAAGGTCATTAACAAGTCAAACAAACCTTTGAGAAATCATTTCTTTAATCAGATACATGTGTGCAGGGTTGAAACACTCAAAGGTTTTCTGCAAGCTGCTAAGACACATGCATGCTTCGTATCAGGGGATTAGCTATGACAAAATAAGTTAATGTTTGCACCAGTTGTGGAAAAAGCTGTAAAATCAGCTTCTGTCTGATTCATTAGATCGCTTAAACAACTCTGAAATCATCCGTCTGAACCAACAAAAATGTCCAGACAGATGTTTTTCTGTGCGACACTTTTCTCTCTGATCTCTCGCTGACCAGACAGCACTAATCGCTCTTCTCAATCAGAGTAATGACTCCGCTGTTTGACCTGGCTTGATTTCTACAGTCCTGCGCACCAAGCTATCTGGTTACCGCGGCGGCACGCCTTCCTGCCCGCTTCAAACGCACACAGATGCACGAGTCCGGAAGCAGACGGGACGGTAGAGCAGGATTGTGGTCATTGATCCCTCTGACCTCTGACCTTAACCTCTGTTCACAAGTCTGATTTGGCGGAAAGAGAATAAGCCTGCGTGTGTGTGTGTGTGTGTGTGTGTGTGCGCATTTTCCTTGTACATGATGCGTATTACTTTTCTACCTCCAGATGTGGAGTTCTGTTCCTGTGAAAATGTCTCTTGTAGCCGCTCCACATGTTTTTGGTCATTCTAGTATGACTGTAGGTATGTCTGCGTCTGACTGTTGGTCAGTCAGTTCACCACTTTGGTCCAGACTGAAATATCCCAACAATGACTGGAAGGATCGGCATGAAATTTGATAAAGCCATCGGAGGTTCCCAGAGGATGAATCCTAATGACTTTGGGGATCCCCTGACTTTTCCTGTGGAGCCACCATTGGGTCCAAGTTTTTACTTCTCACAATAAACATCTAAAAGTCACCAGAGTGGATTTGAACAACAATATGAACAGACTTTGATGGTTCCCAGAGGACGAGTCCTAATGACGTTGGTGATCCCAAGACTTAACCTGAAGGGCAACCATAAAACTGAAGATGGCGTCAGGTGGTGTACTTGGGCCTGAAAAGACTTGCATTGCAAAAGAAGCGCCTGTAAAATGGTGAATACGTAATTGGATGCCTTTGGTCCAATAACATTTGAAAAGTCTAGAAGAGCACCAAGATGGAATCATTTTATCTCTGTTCAAGTCACCTGTCCCAAAACGCGGAAGAGTAATATAGATCGAGGAAGTTGAGCTACTTCATGTGCCACTGAGCAGCTTTCATAGGAATGAAAATGGCGCCATTTTCAATGCTGTATCCACATTTTAATTGTTAGATCTATAAGTAGAACAGGAAAAGCTCAAAATTAGGGGAAATCAGGCATCAAGGAATATGAGAATCTGTTTTCCAGTCGTACTTGGATCTGATAATGATTAGTAGGCTGATTTATTTTGGTTACCATGGTGCAAGAAGCAAAGACAAAACTTCAGATAATACCAAGAGATAAGTTTCGGTTTGGCTTGCTCAGCAGTGATGAAGACTGTTCAGCTCTGTGATGTCTCAGCAGAAACAGAAGATGAGGTGATGTTGGCATGAAAACCTGTGGGCGAGACATCAACCTGTAACAAAGAAGTCGATCAACTGGTGAAAACATGCCACGGAGATGCCCAAGAGCCTCAAACTCAACCCCACATTGCGGCTCGGCGTTGGCAGACGGCGGCTGTGAATGTGTCGAACTGCGAATATGAAGCGGGGTGTTGCTGAGAAAGAGCAGCTCAGCTCGGCCTGGTCGAGGTAAAGACTGGAATGAAAACAGAGGCAACGCTTATTGGCCACGATTTGCACACAAGCGAAGACGATCAGACAGTTCAAAATCAAATTGCGCCTGTCGAAGTCCAGCGAGCCGCTCCATCACAAACACCAGCGGAGATCAAGCCGCCGTGGACCTCGTGCCAGAGCGCTCTTTAAGCTGGTTTGATGTCGTTCCCAGTTCACATGGATCACAGGTGTCGTGTTTTGTTTTGCAGTCGGCACAGCGGTAAACCAATCGCAGAAATAAGAAACATACAGCATGAGAGCATCGGTTTGTTTGAAGGAGGCTTTTGTAATTGCTCTAAGGCTTCGTCTTCTAATTGAGAGAACCTGGTAGATTTCGTAGGGACTTTCATAAGGATTTGATCTCACCTTCATCAAGTGCTGCGTCTTTAGCACTGTTAGCTTCTGTGTGGCGCAACCAATCTGTTTTGATAGCCAGCTAGCATGTTTGATGTTGACACAGCACTTGGTGGTAAAACTTTTTAATGGCCAAAAGTTTCAGGACACCTGTCGTTCTAGAGGTAATTAATGGGTTGGTGGTTCAATCCCCATATCTGAATTTGGAGACTGCTACCATCACTCCAGTGCATGAGAACAGGTTCATATGAATGGACATTTTATGGATATTTTTCTTTTTTTTACTGGGCGATTTCAGTTGTATTCTTTAATAGGATTTTGTCCAGTCATCTACTGTGAAACTCTAGTATTTCTTAGCCCACCTCAAGCATGTAGCCTTTGTTTTCCCCACTCATACGTGGTTTTAGAAACTGCTCCTTGTCCTCTGAGGCCACTACAACACAGCCTTCTTTTGACAGGACCTTCGCTAATTGGAGTTTTGTGTTTCTTATTGTTCAGTTCCTTGCTTTTCTAACTCTGAGGAACTCAGCTTGTCGTACTGACCCTACTGATGGTGTCTCTGTAAAGAACCACCCACTTAGAAACCAGAAGTCTATCCAAGATTTGATGCTGAGACAGGCCAACTTGATTACTCTGGTTATTTCTTATTTTGTTTCCTAACCATCTCCCTTGTTTATGGCGCTAAAACTGGCCCAACTTTTCGTGCTACACTGAGGTCTCTCCGTCTGTTTTATAACCTGTCAGTCGCATCAGCTGAACCGCAGTGACATTTAGTGTCAGAGCAGCTGTTTCGCTGACAAATGACGTCGAGAGAGTCGTGCTAAGGAGCCATTTGAGGGCAGGAGACAAATATGAGTGGAACTCTTTGAGCTTGCCACTGTACACACACACACATACACATAAAAACGGTATTTACGCTCAAGCTGTCCATCATCAGTAAAGTCAGAGTGTACTTGGCTGGCAAATTGATGACCACAGTTGATTTCCATTATGTGTGGGCACAGCTACTCGGCACAGTCACCGATCCACACCATTCGCTCAAAGACACTGTGTGTGTGTGTGTGTGTGTGTGTGTAGCCCCTTAACACTGTCCAGAGTGTGTTTGGTGGTGCAGTACAAACATACCTGTGGCTTCCTGGCTCGGCGCTCCAACCTCTCGCTGTTTTCACTGCTGACTCGTCTTTTTCTCGTCATTGTTGTCTCTCTTTGTGTATTTTTAGGAAATACCTCCGCATGTCTCCATCCATCCCTCACTGCGCCGTAAACACGCCTGCACCGAAGGGCGCTTGGCTTCCTTCTGACAGCGGCGACCAACCGCGCATTTATTGTGACTGATGGCAGCATAAATATAATGAAATTCAATCCAACTCCTGCGGCGTGGCTATATTTGTATATATGCGTGTGTGTGTGTGTGTGCTTAGAGTTCACTAGCATACATTGACTTTTTGCCACTCTCTCCACATACACACACACACACACACACACACATACACACACACCGTTTTTGCCCACTCTGCACTTCTGCCGCTCCAGGAATTCTTTCCCCCCTTTCTCCAAATTGTCGGAACGTTTTTAGGATTCCTCTGCTTTTTTGGAAACAAGAGTGAGTTTGGAATTCCAGCTCTCGTTCCCCCTCAGGCAACTCTCTGTGTGTGTGTGTGTGTGTGTGTTTAGGTTGAATTCCAGGCACAGATAGTTTACTGATTTGGTTGGAATGTGTTTGTTACCCACAGGGAGCTGGAATCAAACACACTTAATGCACTAACACACCCTTGAACGCAGATTCTCCTTCGTCATCCCGCAGCCGGAGAAGCTGATCGCTTTTGTTTTCAGCTGGTCATCGATGTGTGTTTGACCTCTTTGAACCTTTTTGTGTATGTTTGTGTGTGTTTGAAATATACAATGGGTCTTTTTTCCGGTCCCCTGTTGGCCCTGTTCAGACCTGGAGTTACCATCCGACCTGAGTGAT
The DNA here is from genome assembly GCA_903131615.1 of Diplodus sargus. Classification (NCBI taxonomy): domain Eukaryota; kingdom Metazoa; phylum Chordata; class Actinopteri; order Spariformes; family Sparidae; genus Diplodus; species Diplodus sargus. Next base: position 131,777 of record CAEMYA010000035.1, read on the forward strand.
CTGATCACAAGTGGACAGCCGGAGACCATTGAAGACACATTAGAGATCCGATTACTCAGTACACATTCAGAGGTGGTCTTGGCAGAGGAGGAACAGAAAAAAGATCCAACCATTGAACTACTGCCGTCAATATCACCACACTCCCTTGACAAATCATGCCATTTTGAGAGTTTTTTATGTGAGGAGAAAATTGGCTTTCCTTACTTTCCTTGTAAAAAGTGTCAGTTTGTCCGCAGCATTGCTGTACCGACCCGTCTGCTTCTGCATCTGCTGTAAACTATCCGACATCCTGCCTGCTGACATTTAGCAGTGCAATGTATTCATCAATTACCCTAAATTCATGTGAAACGAAACCATTTTATTGACGTTAAACATGTCAAATTATACAAATACAGTCATCAATAGCTGATATAGACAACTTCCTTGTTGCCTGTAGAGAAAGTGGCCAGACTCCCTTAAAGATCAGCCAGTTTTGTAATTTACTAAGTTAGGAGAAACTTATAAATGTTGTGAAATGCTGTCCATGACAAATCCTTAATTATTTGGACCTTTTTTGGTGAATTCGGCATTAAAATCAACACATTAATGTGTTTCTTTCTTTAGCAGCTGAATTTTTTCATCATTTACACTAAATGTATCAAAGGAGACAACATTTTATTGAAAGTAAACAAATACAAATTATGCAAATACGGTGAATGGGAACCAAAATAGGGTACTTTGTTGTTGCTGAGGATAAAGTCCCCAGACTAGCTGAAGAAATCTTACATTTTGTGAGTTGTTGAATTTGGAGAAACTTCATAAACCTTGTGAAGTAAATTTGGCACTAAATGCAAAACATTACGTTTTTTTCTTTCCTTGTAGGAAGCATCAATTTGCGGTGGCTTCCATGTCGAAAATGTGCAGCTGTTTTCATCATTTACACTCAATTTATGAAAGAGGACAACATTTTATTGATAGAAACCCAAAACTATATTGTGTTATAATCTACGTCTTTGTCCCCTGTGGAGAGTTGTTGATTCAGGAGAAACTTTATAAACCTTGTAAACAATTTGGGCCTTCTTGTAAATGTTCTACATGATGTTCTCACTTTCTTTGTGTAGAAGTGCGTATTTGATTCAGTGATTTATTTGCATATAGAGCGAAGACAAGTGGTCACTAGACGTATGTTAATTAGAGCCGTCTACTTGTGATCGTATCACTCAGGATCGCTCATCGGGGGCCTTTGACTTCATGTGTGTCCTCTCACCGTGTTTTTTAATTCTGTACGTGTCTCCCGTCTTTGTGTCGTCAGAGTCCAGCGGTGTCTGGACTCGACCGGGCCTCAATTCATCTTTTTTGTGCAGCTTCTAGGAAAAACTGCCATAAAAAGAAGAAAAGAAAAAAAAACGAAAAGCTCTCTAGAAAACTCTCTGTTGAAAATTTGTCTGGGTTTCTTCACCAAACATCACCCACATTTCAAACATAACAAAACCGATAGTATGTCAGAGATTTTGTAAGTGGCTCTGATTAGCTCCATCAAACATTTGTTTTGACAGGAAATCTGAGCTCAATTCAGAGTTAACAGCCTGCTGGCTTTCTTTAAGCCTTGCTGGCTGAGCAGAGGTGGTAATTTTATGACTATTTAAAGCCTGCAGAGGACGAGGGTGGGTGAATATATCAAAACCTGCATGGCTAACATCATGACAGGTGACGAATGGGTCTTAAAAGTCTTTGATTTAGGTTTTTTATTAATTTGAAGACAGCTTTTTACCTCTTCAGAGTCTATTTATTTTCAAGCTGCGGTGTTATCAGGAGATTTGAGGCAACGTTAGACTTCTAATGATCCTGACAGCTCATAACATGGTAATGTACTCATTTCAGCTGGCTGGCATCGAGAGATTTTTCCAAATGGAGAGATTGGCAGACGGAGAAATTTCACTTAAACTGTTTGTACTGGCATTCAGAAGCAGCGGATCGCGGCGAGAAGTGGAATAAATCGCTTCTGCACAGTCACTGATTCTCTGTCTTTCTCTTTTGTTTATGTCTGTGCGTGTGTGTGTCTGTGCGTGTGCGTGTGTGTGTGTCCGTCCACAGCTCCACAGAGGTAGACGATATGATCCGCAAGTCGACAAACCTGCTGTTGACCAGAACCCTCAGCCACTGTCTGCAGTACGCCATTAAGAAGAAGAATGTCGGGCTGGCAGAGGTACCGTGTGTGTGTGTGTGTGTGTGTGTGTGTGTGTGTCTGTCTGTCTGTCTGTCTGTCTGTGTGTGTGTGTGTGTGTGTGTGTGTGTGTGTGTGTGTGTGTGTGTGTGTGTGTGTGTGTGTGTACGCAATGTGTAAAAATATGACGCATTGGATAATCTCTCTCTGAGGAAACCAACCAGCTAATGCCGTTTGCACAACTCCCTCGGATTGGTCATTTTCCACCTTTCCAGCTCATTAGCTCTCACAAAAACAGACATTTCCTCTTTTTTTTTTTTTTTTCAACCTGCTGCTGTCGTTGTCGTCGCCGTCGTTGTTGTCATAATAATAACTGTGCAGAACGGCTAACTGTGATACCAAGTGGTGATTTTTATTTTCCACTTCCCGCGAGCTGTTTGTTTCCACGCTCCACGATCGGGCCTGGAAACCAAACATCATTAATTCTACAGGAACAGGGTGTAACGATACGAGAGGGTGTTGTGGAAAACTCGGTGTCTGCGTTCTTTATTGAGGAAGCTCAATTAATAGTCAGACACCGAAAAGATAAAGAGCAGGATATTAAAAACAAATGTCCAAACGGAGGCTCGTGATGCACAAAGCAACAGCATATTAAAGTGTCGGTAGACTGATTATAATAGAAAATAAACTTTTATGTGCTTTCATTATAACATTTCCAACAAATAAATACATACAGTGTGACTCAAGTCAGTCAAGCTATTTATTCATGGGCAGTCAAAGTAGCACATTTTCAATTTATTTATTCTTAAGTCACTTTTCCATCACCTTTTAACAGTTAAAGCCAGACTAAAAAAACAACCATAAATGTGAACTGAAAACATAAAATGAACACAGACGAGTCATTTAATTATTCATCATGTCCAAAGTCAAGCCACTGACTTGCAGGTCGAGTCTCGAGTCATTCGTTTTCTTTTAAGCGTCCACATCTCTGATTATAAGTGAATAAATGCAGAGAGCTCCTGTGTTCATGTGATGGCATGCTTTCAAAATAAAACATTACATTTTGCTGGAAGATGACAGAAAAGATCCCAGAAGCAACAGAGAAATGTGAGAAATTGACGTTTATATGATATATAAGACTTGATGTTCAGTGGTGTGTTTGAGCTCCTTCACTGCGGGTGAATGTTCAGATAGTTACAAACCTCAAGACGCTCAGTGTCATTTGTTGTGTCCAGCTGGTGCAGGTGATCATAAACACCACCCACCTGGAGCAGAGCTGCCACTTCCTGGAGGAGTTCATATCAAACATCACAAACGTCCCGCCTGACACTGCAAACGCTACCAAGCTGTACGGAACCTCCACCTTTAAGGTACGCGCCAGAAACTCCTTCTGTTCTTCACTCAGTCCTTTCTTTATTCCGTGAACTAAAGAATATGACAGGGATGCATTATTCATTAAACGTGTATCTCGCAGGACGCTCGTCACGCGGCCGAGGCGGAGATCTACACCAGCCTGAACGCCAAGATCGACCAGTTCCTGCAGCTGGCTGATTACGATTGGATGGCCGCGGTGCAGGGGGGCGGGACTCTGGACACCAGCGACTACCTGATCGACCTGATCGCCTTCCTGAAGAGCACCTTCAGCGTGTTCACCAACCTGCCTGTGAGTACACACACACACACACACACACACACACACACACACACTTGTAAAGACAGAGTGGCACATTTTAATAAACAATAATAATAATGATAAAACTTTATTTTTAACAGCGCTTTTCAAAACAGAATTACCAAATGTTTTACAAGGACTAATTAAGATAAATACAGATAACAAATACCTAAAAATTTAATAGAAAGGTTAAATAAAACGCCTTAAACTAAAGTAAAACAAGCAAATTGATACTCAGCGTTAAATAAGACGCATACTTTTCTGTTCTGTTAGCTTTCAGATGCTGCTTATTGTCAGAAATCAAGTGTGTGTGTCTGTTTTATTTGTGTAAACTACGTGTGTGTGTGTTCGCTATGTACACAACTTTATATATATATATGTATGTGTGTGTGTGTGTGTGTGTTGTATAAGCTCCCGCACCAGTCTGTCTGGATGTAAGCGTGAGACATCACAGGGCCGGACAATCTGCTTTAGTTCGTTAGAGTATCGGCTTGTTACGGGTTAGATCGTTAACATGGGGCTCGTTAAGCTCATTAAAGGGTGAGCGGGTCGGGTCAGCAGCACCAGATTACTCAGCGGCTCAGGCTATTGACTCCACAGCCTCGACTGTAATGACATTATACACCCTGTCAGGACGATACAGCCATGAACAGTGGAGAGTCAGACAATTAGACTGTTACTGGTAATGACATCAACTGTCCGACAGCTCATTAAGGACGTATTTCATGTGGTAATCACCATAAAATACATGTTTTTCCTGACTTTAAATGCAAAAAACAAGGGATACCTACATTATATGAGATGACAACCACACATAAGATTGTAATAGCAGAGTCAGGCTGATAACCTTGTTGCAAATTTGAGAAAATATCCCAAAAATAGAACAAAAATATACCAACGTTAGGAGTGACCAGAGCATATGATGGAGGGCGGCCCGAGCCTGATGGTGTTCAAAGTAGGTTGGATAAATAACAATTTTAAATCACCTTATTTTTTTGCTCGCTATTCTAATATTAAGGATAATAGTTTAGCAATCCATCCTGCTAATGATGATTTCAATAGGTCACTCGGCCTTGAAAGGGGAAGAAGTTAAAACTCAGACATTTAATATATACAGTATTAATGACGTAATGATACAAACCCAGAAATCTTATTTTTTTCTTCTATAGTGAATGAAGGTAGAAAGGTGGCAGGGTCCGCCACATATCAACAAAGTGCAACAGTATGAAATTGTGACGTTTAAGTCCTTTATTCATTCATGAAAACCAAGAGAGTTTGATATTTAGTTTGTTTTTGGCAGAAAAATAATCAGCCAGTGAAGATCTTAGAATCTCTTCAGCAAAAAAACTACAGAGTGCTCCTTAAAATAAATAAAGTAACCGCTGGATATTGAATGTTTCCCCAACAGTGTCGAACTCCCTCCTCTCTCTCTCTCTCTTTCTCTCCGGCATCGTTCTCTCAGTCTCAGTAAAACAATAGAAATAAGAAAATTCCTACATTGGTCGTCACGGTGGCCTTTAGTGTACTTGGGCTGCCAGTCCAAATAACTTAAATGTGTTGATAATGTTACGCCCTGTGTGTGTGTAATCAAAATGTGCTGGTCAGTGTTGCAATTGTGGCGAAGTGCCGCAAATAAATGACCCTGATATTGACGCTGGACTGAAGGACTGAAATTGTAGTTTTCTACAAAAGTAGTATCGAGTATCCAGCGGCAAAACTGGCCGGAGGCCTGAGGTTCCCAAATTGATTTCTAACCGCATCATTTTTAACGGTGAGGTTAACGTTTCCTCGAAACAAACCAGGAACTCCCAGATCGATAATAAATCCAGAAATCTAAATTATTTTGACTCGTGTTGTTAACTCTGTTCACTGCAGCCCAGAAACGACAGCGTTTTAACGTCTGTGTTGAGATCTCGTGGCAACTATTCATTTCTTTCTTTAAGTTTTAATGTACACAAAGAGACATAATCCGTGTTCCCACACACGGGTTAGTCTTACGATGATCTGCACACCCAGATCTGGTCAAAGCGGGTCACAAGGCCACAAGGCTACACACACAAGGTGGTCGAGCTAAGTGTTTTCCAGCACTTCTAAGAGGCTTTTCCTTCACCCCCACGAGCCCCGGACATGACCCCGTCACACACACTTAAAGACCCACACACACACACGCATCCACACGGTGTGGGGGCCTCCTAAGTAGATCAGATGCTATGGATCTGAAAAGCTGGGTGGTATGACCCTCTGAAACAAGAGGCGATCGTATAAAAGACTTGAATTGGATACTGTTGAAGAGAGTTGAGGGATGCAAGAATAAAAAAAACTACTTAAACTATTGTAGCTGTTTGTATCACTGCTGCTGATCTACTTCTTAAGGTTTTGGACCCAATTCAAGACTGTTAGGGTTCGAAACAACAAGAGAAAGAGAGACCAGAGAATAAATAGACCAACACAGATTGTTGCCGTTGCCCACTGTCACTCTAAAGTTTGAACTCCAAACTCTCTCAGAAACCGTCTTCTGTCACAAGCGAAGGATCTCACATCAGCTCTCACATCTCTGGCGAGCGTCCGTCATCTGTAACTTACCTGTGTTAAACCTTTAGAAGCTTGAAACGTGGTTAGCTGGCTAGATATGCAGAGGAAGCTAAGATAAGAGAACGCACACAACACCAACAGAGATCAGCAGAAAAGAAACATGACGCGAGTGTGTTGACTTCACCGAACTGGACCGGTTTAATGAGAACCGAAAAGGAGACGTAATGCGCATCGAGCATCAACAAACATCTTTTCATTTTGTGTCCTACGCGTTACCAACGCCAAGAACTTCAGTCTCATGGCAACCACTTTGAATCTGATGTTCAGATCTGGTCATAAAACAATCACAGTTTTATGATGCAAGGGGTCGCATTGTAGACTGTCAGCCATCAGATCGGCCATCGCTCCAACCATAGCATGCTCTAGAGATCAACCCATAGAGGATTTTTAAAGATATAACGATCGGTCAGGCAGGAAAACAAATCTAAGCCAAAGTAATTTGGCCTACTAGCTAAATGAATAAATCTGTATTGCTGAACATCAAACTCACTGGGAGCGATTCTTATTTTTGAGCTGTTTTCCCTCAAAATCATTAATTCCAGTTGAGAAGACCTGATATTATAATTTACTAAACAGAACTGGTCTACTTTATCTAAATAAAGGTGACTCTTCTGCTTGTCGTGTAGGATCCTGAACAGGTTAGAAGCCCAGCCACAATCACATTGAAGTTTCTCGCACACCGGTTGTCTTTAGTTCACTCTGACTGATATCGAACTTAGAAGTAGATGTGGAGGTTGTGAGGGATAACTTGACCTACATTCTCAAGGTGTTTGCAGAAAGTAAACTGGTTCTCAAGCGTCAGAACTCTAGCATCACCGATATGACGATATTAAGCATTGTGGTACCTCGAAAAGTCACAGTTTAAGGTAAAAGATGCAAATATATAAGAGGAGAAACGTAACGTGTTTCAGTTGAACTCAAGTTGAAGACAGTTGAGGAAAATGTGTGGAGGCTCCAGCACACTCGGGGGGTCGAGGTCAGAGGAGGTTTGAGGTGGAAGACAGATATTGGAGAGACCAAGAATACACGAATAAGTGACTTTTATGACCCTGAGATGTTATGTAACTACCAGTAAACACGCTGAAACAAGCAAAGATCACCGACCCGTCAGACTCACCGTGACGCAGCAACATTCCTGCTACAGCCTCCGTGAGTTTCTGCTTATGTGGTTGTTTAACAGCTCGAACATGTAACAAGCTGGAAGCAGGCTTGCATTTCTTCAACACCTTCAGAGACGCCTCAGTTTCTCACCAGAGGGGAAAACGTTGCCCTCTTCCAAGAGCTAATACGACCACTCAAGTGTTTAGTGTAAGCTAAATACTCATAATCGAATTGAGCTCAGATTTAAAGATGGAACGGTGAAGGCATGAAATGGGGCCTCCGGAGTGAAAACAATCATGTGAAAATCAAAAAAGGAAATTCTGGACTCTCCTCTGAACCATCGCGCTCCAATTTTCTGCCTTATAAGCTCCTTGATCAGACGTCTGCCGCTCACGGAGAAGGCTTGGCGGCCGCCGCTCCTCTGTGTGCTTACCGAGTTCTCCACGGTGCTTCGGCACGTCGCAACAAATTGCCAGATAAAACCAGATTAGCATCATCTCAAGGGCCTTTTGTGCAATAAATACTCTGCGCACAGAGGTAGAAAAAGCTGCCAGTGACCTTGCAGTAATTTTATTTCCATGCAGCCGTTAAAGTCCTTCAGTTCCCCTTCAGCTTCTCATGCCTCCCATTAATAACACGAGGGTTTTTACTCTTCTGCCATCCGCTAAATGTTCCCGGTTTATGTTTCTCACCGTAGGGAACGCCCGTAGAACACGCGACCTTACCGGTGAGTATCTGGGTTGTTACGTAACGGAGTGATGTGTACCAAACCCCCCCCGACTGACCTTGTTAACCCCTTCAACTTGTGACCCTGAATCCCCCACCTGCGAGCTCACCAAACCAAGCATGTGAGATGGAAAAAAAAGGGGGAGTGATGCACGTTTTGCCTGATTCTGTGTCCATGTGCCCCAAAAATCTGTGTCCCAACCAGGGAGGGAAATCTAACCAGCCACCTGCCACTGGTAGACCAGAAGCTTTGGCAGGTTGCAGCATCGTGTGGAGGGTCCTGAAAAAAAACCATTTCCAACCCTGGTGTCTGTCCGATCAAATGTGGTTTTAACTCCCTGAAGAACTTGCTTGCTCTGTGTGTGTCAAGATTACATTAATAGAGAAAACACTCCCAAAAATGCACCGAAACCAAAGTCCAGACTTCATTTTTGTGGTGTTTCTTGAGTGACATGAACTCATATCTGCGATTGTTTCACAAGGACTCGACCTTGATCCGGACAAACACACGAGTGGAATCCCATTTTCAGAAAAGAGACCTTCAGATTCATCACCATTTCTTCCCCGTCACAGATGTAGTGGAAGCAGCTCTGAGCTGTGGTGTCGCACGTCAGCATCCTATTTTTTCGTGCTGTGATCCCACCTCTTGACTTTTGGCTGCCCTAACTCGCCGTTCCTGTGACTGACAGCTTTCTGGATGGACACGGAGCATATTATACACCGTGTCCAATCCCTTCCAGGAGTTGTGAATCAGTGCGTTATGGCGTTGTCGAAGCAGGGACTTATCGTGCCGCTGTGTTTTCTAACCCGGCCTGCTTCTAGCATTATTGGACTGACGGCGAATTCAGCCGGGAGTGCTTCAAAAACAAACTGCGTCCAAAGTGGGAGGCGTTGTTTGGTGGAGATGCACAATCGATCTGTTATTGCGCTGAACGCAATCACATTTGAGGGTTCTGGTTGTTCTGACAAAAGGAGCCGACAGGACTTTTATTTGGATTTCTCAATTCAGACGTGATCTTTAAAAAAGGCTCAGATGTGGAAACGTCCCCCACAAACTATGTTGAGCTGAACACTCACTGTGTTTATTCGTCCTGTTTTCAGTATTGGTACATAACTTGTCGTTGTCGATAATGATTGTGAGTGCAGCCAGCTGATCAGGACTGCCAGAGGTTTGTGTTTAACCACAAACAGATGGATTAATTTACCCCTGACAACACAATGTGTTATAATGAGACCGCAAACACTCAGAGTTCTGTCTTGTTGCCTTAAGTTGGCCGCGTTGAAAACAAGGATTTGTCAGGATCACGTTGAAGTTGAATTAAGCTTGTTTACAGCCCGTTTAACTCTTAGTTTGAATTCTCCAAGCTGCACTAATCTATACTTTTAGACCTGCATGGGTATTAAAAACAAACACCACATGAAAACACAAACACAGGCTGTCAAGCACACGCCAAAGCAACAGGTGGTGATGTATCGTCTGCTGTAAAATTAGGGTTATAATATAGAAAAAGCTTTGTTTAAAGAAATCTATACGTGCGTACAGGCTCTTATACTGACAATAGATCAGATAACTGTGGATGTTGTTATAAAGGGTCAAACCCACAGATGAGTTTACTTACTTTACTAGAGTATTTTCTACATTTTATGCTCCTTTATAGTTGTTACTTTGCTTTTCCTGATCATTCAGTGTTTTTAAGCTATTAATTGTGACGTAATAAACGTTTTTGTTGCTTTGTATTGTAGCTCTTCCACCACATTAACTTCATAGTCCACTTCCTGTTTCTACTGCGCCTGATTGACCCTAAAACTAAACAGAGTAAAGTTGGAATAACACACTGTAAAGTATAGATTATTACGAGTTTATCAGTCACAACCCCGGTTAAAATGCCAGCTGCTGAGAAAATGAATGTTTTTAGTTGCTAAAAGTTCTAATTTCTTCATCAGCTAGTCACTAATTGTGTCATTAACACTCCAAAAGTACTGAAAAACAAAGAGGTTAAAGGTTGTGAAGAGTGCTTTAACATTGTATGTCGTCACTGGATTCAATAGAAATATCAAATATACTGATTGATTTAGCTGTTAACGTCTAAACTGTCAGTTTCGGCTCCTCAGACAGAAACGTTTCGGCATATTTCATTGTCATTCTCACCCGTCTGCATTCCTGTCGCCACTCCTCCTTTTCCTTCCTCTTCCCTCCTTTAAACTCCCGTTTCTCGATTGTTCACCTTCGTCCTCCAGCCTCGTCCTCTCCCCTCCACCTCGCCTGCTTTCTTTTCCTCTCCTGTCTATTTGTTCAGCCGTTAGCGGCTGAGTAGGTTTTAATGAGCGCTTTGATGAACGTCTCTCGTTAGCTGGACGGAGGGATGGAGGGGTGTGAGGATGGAGGAGAGGCTCTTGATTCTGTGTCCTTTCTTTGTCTCTCCTTCATCTTTGTTCCTCCTTCTTGTTTCCCATCCAGCGTCACTTCACTTCTCCATCCCTCCATCGTGCTCTCGTCTCTTCCCAACCTTTTTATTGCTTCCTTTCCTCAACTCTCTTTCCCTTTTCTTGACCCGACCTCCCTCTGTTTTGTTTTCTCATCTTTACCTCCCATTACTTTTTGGTCCTTACCTTTTCTTCGCCTTTCTTTACTCCCCTTCTTTCTGTTCTTTTCTTCTGTTTTCTTTCCTCACCTTTCATTTTTTCTTATACATCCTTTCAGATCAAATCCTTCCCTTCTCTTTCTTCCTTCCTAATGTTTCCCTTCTTTATATTTATTCTTCTTTTCTTAAATTCCTCTCCTTTTCCTGCCCTTCTCTTTTTCACCCTCCTTTCCTTTCCTCACCCCTCTTCAACCTTTCCTTTCCTTTCCTTTCCTTTCCTTTCTCTTCCTTTCCTTTCCTTTCCTTTCCTCACCTTTCCTTTCCTTTCCTTTCCTCACCCTTCTTCAACCTTTCCTGACCTTCTCTTTTTCACCCTCCTTTCCTTTCCTTTCCTTTCCTCTCCTTTCTTTTTCTTTCCTTTCCTTTCCTTTCCTCACTCCCTCACCTCACCTTTCCTTTCCTTTCCTTTCCTTTCCTTTCCTTTCCTCTCCTTTCTTCTCCTATCTCCCCTCCCTCCCTCCACTGTGCCTCAGGCTAATGGTTCCCAGTTGTCTGTACTGAACTCTGAAGCGACACCCCTCCTGTCAGACAGACCTACCTGTGTGTTTGTGTGTGTGTGTCAGTCAGCCCGAGTTCACGACATGTAAATAGAATTAGCCTATTTCACGCTCAATCTCAGCCTATGCTAACTGACCCCTGGGGCTGTGTGTGTGTGTGTGTGTGTGTGTGTGTGTGTGTGTGTGTGTGTGTGTGTGTGTGTGTGTGTGTGTGTGTGTGTGTGTGTGTGTGTGTGTGTGTGTGTGTCGTACTGGAGGATATCCGGCCGGTCGTAGGTGTGTGTCTCTCGAACATATGTGCTCGCACGTGTGCGCCGGGTGTGTAATTTGATTTCCCTTTGAGGTGAACGCTGCTGCCTCCTGAATGAACTGCAGCTCCAGACTCTTTCCCGACGCTCACTCGCGGGTACAACGGGATCTTTCTGCCGCTGTCGTGTTTGTTGTATAAGATTAGATGAATTTTATGGATCTCCGACGGGGGGGGAGAACAGTTTATTACAGCGGCGCGGCGGGTCGAACCGCCGCCTGGGGAACAAACACAGGAAATTGTATTAAAGTATGTCGCTTTAATGACGGGATTACTTAATGAAATTGTTTCTTAATGAAAGCCAATCGATTAAATTAATGTGTCTGGTTGTGTGTTTTTCAAATTTTGCCAAGTAAAGTTGATTTTTATTGTCTGGATTTGGTGTTCCAGGAAAAAAGGAAACAGAATTTGAACATTTTCCAGAATCTTGACGAAATTAATCGCCTCGTACATCTCGTTTAATTCATCATATCTTTGTCTGAAGTGTTGTTTCTCCAGCTGTTCGGGAAACCAGACTGTTAACCTCTGTTGCAGTTGAGATCAGGGTTATCTACGTGCTTCTTGTTAGTCATCATGAAAACACAGTTTGGACCTGATTAACTACTGTAGAAATGAGCTAGTGGTCAAATTATGTTCGCAGTCGGTCGCAATGCTTCTTAAAACTTCTTTAGATTCTGTCTGCTGTTTGTTTCATCCGCCTGTCAGAGTTGTTTTCATTTCATACATCGGTTGACGACGTAGCATACTAGCTAGCTTCCAAACTAATTACCTGTGGAAGCTCGTTAGCTTAAACAATGTAGTTCATCCAGGAGACGTGTGGATTGTCCTTCGGCTGCTGTGATGCCCAATAAAGGATTTCTGATTTCTGATTCTGATTCGGAACCATCAACTTCCATCTCGTTAAGGTCTGCAGAACTCTGTGTTCCCGAAAAGGGTACAAACTTTCAGGACTGATCGACTTTTCGTCTATAAAATGTCACAATCACATTGAAGACTCAGCAAATTGTTACTTGAAAGAAGCTGGAACGAGCAAATGTTGTGAGATTTTTATTTGAAATACGATTTAAATGATGAATCTGTTGTCAAAACATTGCGATCAGTGGAGTGAATGATCGATTGGCAGCTCAATCATCCAGTTGTCACCCAGCTCATTGATCTCTGGCTCCGAGGAGATCCGCTTGTTGTAGCGATCCCACTGGAATGAAGTGATGTTGCGTCACATTCTGCGGTTTTTAAAGCTTCTTGACTTCATTATTTTCATAAAAAAGTCATTAAAAATGAACTCTTACGGGGATAAACATAAATCGGGGCAGCGGATGAAGAAATAATCCCTATTTTTGACAAGTTTAAATCAAATTTAAAGTGCTTTTCATGCCGAAAACACGATGGACCGCTTTAAATTCAGGTCTAAAACTCTCCCAGCTCTGATTTTGTGGGAAACTCACGTTGATCATTCATTCACTGCAGAGGAAGACGACGTACACGACCAGCGTAACGCAGAGACACGCGGTCACATGTGTGCGAATGGAGCTGTGTAAACACACACTGCAATCATATGATTCTAACAGATTCACACCAACACTTGAAGCCAGAAACATTAAGCACAATTACACACGTGTTTGTCTGATTGTGTGTATATTTGCACACGGCGGGTGTAAACAGGCGTGTCCTGCTCTCATTGTGTGATAGATGAAGGTATTTAAAGATGCAGGGCTGGAATAGAAGCTCTGCTGTTTGAAGGTGTGTGTGTGTGTGTGTGTGTGTGTGTGTGTGTGTGTGTGTGTGAGCCAGACACATCAAAGTCCCGTCAGGATTGATTAGCGTAATCAGGCGCTGCGGTAAAACATGCACTTCCTTTTTTCGCTTTTCACTCTTTATTTTTAGTAGCGAGGGACGGGAAAGAAAGAAAGAGAGAAAGAAAGAAAGTTTTGTTTCCTTGTGATCTCAACATGTCGTGAAATCTGTGTTAATGGAACTCAGGACGAGGA
>CAEMYA010000035.1:170404-182699 GCA_903131615.1 Diplodus sargus
TCCTCTCCACCATCTGTGTCACCCTCGTCTGCTGTCCTCCCTCCTGATGGCGCACCTCCATCGCCCTCTCTTATCTATCTATCCATCTTCATCTGCCCTTCCTTTACCCTCCTCTCTCTCTCTCTCCGTCCGTGTCCCCTTCCATCCTCGCTCTCTCTCATTTTCTCCCCCCACATGTGGTTTTGCTCTCCATCCCTCTGTACTCCGTCCCTCCTCCTCCTCCTCCTCCTCCTCCTCTTCTCTCATCCCTCGCTCACATATGGTTTCTCTCTCCTGGTCTGTGTGTGTGTGTGTTTGGTGTTACCCAGAGTTCACTGGGGCTCCCTGCCTGCACATGTATGTGTGTGTGTTACAAACAGAGATAGAGAGACTGTGTGTGTGTGTGTGTGTGTGTGTGTTAGGTAGAGTTCAGCAGGGCAGCAGCAGGTTATGACACACTTTCATTTGTAGGTCATGTAGAGGAAGACTTCACCTCCTCTCTCCTTCAGACTCTTCACCTCCTTCTCCTCCTCTTCTTCAGTGTGTTTATTCATGTTTTCATATGTATGTGTGGACCCTGGTAAGAGCACAGCTGCAGTAATGGTGATCACACCAATATAAAACAAATAAATGAATTATAGGGGCACTAAAATCACATACAGTACTGTCGAGGTTGAGGCTGAAAGCACCCGTCATCCCAGCCTGGGACGATACCAGAACCAGAACTGAGCATCAGCTACAACACAGTGCGTCTTCTCGTGTCGTGACTTTAGTTGCTGTCGCCCGCTGGCTCCTCAGTGCGAGAACATCTAGAAATAAAATATCTCAAATTAACCTCAGAAATATGTTAAACTAACCCCCGATTTCCACTGGATACGTCTCCGCTGCGTTGCTTCTCCGCCACGCTGGCTGATACGTTTTAGTCTATGTGTCAATCCCCACCAGGTCCGCTGTGCTGCGTATCTACTGCAGATACGCAGGACTTCTATATCTGGCGGATGCCGGAGCACGACGCAGCAATTCAGCTGAATTTAGCACCGAGCAGACAGGAAGTCAAGCGCCGAAATAACAAACAACATCCGGTTACTTTTCAAAATAAAACAACAACAAGCTCTTCTGCTGATCCTTCGATCGGAAACACTTCCTGTTGTTGTTTTTATAACACAGACCTGTAACTGCGGTTGCGACTGATTATGTGATTATCACGGGAACTCCTTGTCCTCGTTCCGCCAGCTGTCTACCGTACTCAACCGTACCGTAGACTCAAACCGCAACCGGTGGGGGATTGGCGGACCCGTATCCAGTGGAAACTGGGGGTAAGCGGGCGTTGAACCCTGCAGGAGGGAGAGGTGGTTTAGCTTTTCTATTTTCGTTTGACTCTTGCAAAATAAGTCTACGTATTTATTTCCTCAACACGTTCATGGTGTTTTTATTATGCCACTGATTCTAACAGATGGTTTATGAATGTAAGATTTATCGTACTCAGTCGAATTCTGGAGTAAATACAGTAGAAAGCGTTTGTTTGTGACAGCGATTACAAAACGAAGTGGTTTTAAATGACAACATGTTTTTGTCCTTGAGATTTCTTCCCGTATTCTCCTGATTTCAGACTCGCCCAGCGTGCTGACGTGTTGGCGTGGGCTGGATGATGTTTGTGCTTAACAGACAATTGAATCTCCTCAGAGGTGTGAGGGTGTTTGTGTGTGAATCACCGGGTTTCTGTTAATCTCCGTCTGTCTTTGTCTAGTTGCTGGACCTGTTCACGCAGTGGGATTGGTCGACCTACCTGGCTGACTACGGGAAACCGACCTGCAAATACCTGAGAGTCAACCCACACACTGCGCTGGCCCTGCTGGAGAAGTAAGTCTCTCATTTCATCAGCTGCATCTGCTGGTTTTCCACTCTTACATCATACAGTTATCTGTCCTCGTCCCTCATTTCCTTCTGTGAATTCACCAGAATCGACTGTTTTGCCAACAGAACATTGATCTTCAGTGCATCTGATTGTCGATTTAACAAACTCTTTATTGGAAAGTCACAATTATTTGCAACAAAACCGATTTTTTGAACATCTCAGCTGATGTTCTCTGTCTCCTGTCCGTCCTCTCCGTCATGTTTTGACAGGTTGTATAAGCCGTGAGTATCGTCTGTGTTGCGTGTGTGTGTGTGACGGTGGATTACAGCATGTCAACAGACGACTTACTAAAGTGTGTGAATACCTGTAGTGAAGGTGTGTGTGTGTGTGTGTGTGATATCACGTCAGGGATAAACGCACGCACTTCCTCACCACAATACAAATAAACTCGTGTCGTAACGATGCTGATGTTTATCACCGTGGCGGTTGAAAAACACCCACATGTGTACGGTAAATCAGTGCAGACACACACACACACACACAAAACATTTTAATCTGACACACACACACACACACAGAGCCGTGTGACCCGGCTCCAGAGGGCCCCGGTGGTCCCCTCTGTGCCCAGGAGGAAGCACCCTGCTGGGGCTTGTCTGCTCCGCTGGGCCCCTGAACTTCCTGGAGGTCCGTAACAGTCCAGTGTTCAGAACACACACGGAGACGGACTGTTTCATGTGACACACACATACCGAACGTTAAAGCCGACATGCCTTTGTGTTCTTTAACAGGTGACCGTAGCAGAGGTGTGTGTGTGTGTGTGTGTGTGTGTGCTGAGCATGTTGTACCATTCTGCACTCGTGTGTGTTCTCCTGAGTTCACCTACATCATTCAAACACTGAGAATATGAAACGTTCACCTCGTTGTAATTCTCTCCCTCCTCACTTCCCGTCTTTCTCCTCCGCCTCCAGGATGAAGGAGACGAGCAGGAAGAACAACGTCTTCGCCCAGTTCAGGAAGACGGACCGAGACAGACAGAAACTCATCGACACCGTCATCAAGCAGCTACGCAACCTCATCGCACAGCACCACACCTGAGCGGGAGCCGCTGAAACCATCCGGCCCGATGACTTCACCGATCTATGCACCTTACCTTCACTCGACAACTGGAGCCACTTCCCGTCGGCCTTCTTTAAAAACCTTGGACGACAAACTCACACTCTTCAATCTCATTGGTTAATTCATGCAGCTGTTTCCGTGACAACTAACAAAACTGGGCCCGGGCTCCAACGTCACTTCACTTCTGTCTGCTGTTTGACTGAAACACAAATCGTATCAGGCGTCGACCGAGCGATCCTGTACGTTACGGCCCCGACTGAAGAAAAGTCACGTTGGCTTTTCAAAGTTTCTCCCTGGAAATTAGATCAATTAATTGTAGAGTTAAACTGCCTCAAGACAAGGAAGCAAAGAAGTTCAAGACGTCCTACGAGCTAAATTTAAAGGATCAGTCTGGTGATGTTCTACATTTTTCTATTGATAAAAGTTTGTTTTGATTGAATCCCCCCGACAATGTAAAACGATTGGAGCAGTATTGATCCCCAAGGAGAAGTTCTTCCTTAGGAGGTTTCTGGATACGTGAAAGGTCGTAGAAGAGCTCGATTAAGGTCTCAGGATATCGTTCATAATGGCCATCTTTCTAAACTTTCTAGAAATTTATGGTTACAAACTCTCTCCTCCTCCCGACACGCGTGTTTGGAGGGTAATTTATCTGACAAAAAAAGACAAAACACAGGAAAAAAAGTTAAAGATTGATTTGAAAGTAGCACAAATGCAACCTGAACTTTTTGTAGGTCAACGATATCAAACGTCATGCTGTTAAATAATTGTGTAAAATGTTAAAATAAACACATTTGGTGATGATAAAGTAATCTAACAAAGAAGGTTGGGAACAGCCGGGCTCGAGCACCAAATGTGGATTCATCCGCCCCTGAAAATAGTCCCCAACAACAGCACTTCTTACTCATGTTAGACGAACGTTTAGAAAATTACTACGACTGCAACTAACAGCCACAGAGAGTATAGGGACGTAATAACATATAGAGAGATTAGCACAGGTTTTTTAGTTTTGGTGGGATTTTCTTGACAAAAAGAAAAATATAGAATATCACCGACTTCATCTTTAAGCTTCTGGGTTCGATCGGGGAGATTTCAGATCTGTGGAGAACAAAATTAGCAGCTAAAAAAAAGCAGAAAAGACGCCATGAAAATATGCGTCGGTGGTAGAAATCCTCCTGCTTCCGTCAGCGATAAAAACTCTGTCGCTCTGCTTCGGTTACTGGATGCGATCGGGCCTCGACGTACTCGTAGGTCTGCGGGGTGGAAACACCTTTGGATAAACTGTGAGTTGAGAT
The DNA here is from genome assembly GCA_903131615.1 of Diplodus sargus. Taxonomy (NCBI): domain Eukaryota; kingdom Metazoa; phylum Chordata; class Actinopteri; order Spariformes; family Sparidae; genus Diplodus; species Diplodus sargus. Next base: position 174,647 of record CAEMYA010000035.1, read on the forward strand.
CGTTGGAGATTTGAGTCTTCGCACCACAAGCTTCCGTATTGCCTAACAAACAAATCTGTCCTCGACCTTTTATCGTCTTCCACGTCGCTGTGGCGCAGACGACAGAACGTACTGAATGTAGATCGGAGAGGGGCGTCTTCCCTGTTTCAGCCCTGCAGCCAGAAAAAAGCACTGGAGAAGAAAAAAACATGTATGAACGGAATGTTACTCAACTCAAAGGGAGGGGAGGGGGGATATTCACCCAAACATGGCAACCCTTTCCCTCCCTCTCTCTTAATAAACAACCTGCGAACACTTGAATGGCTGCTGAGATCTGGCAACGTATGTATCCCCTCTTCCGCGTGTTTTGGGGGATGATGACGCCCCAAACCTGGCAACGCAAACGGGGATGTTGCCTTTTTTCTACTCTTCATGTATAAATAACTGGGTCTTAAATGAGGGAGAGAACGCCCCAATCTGGCAACCGCTACTAATTAGTGTAGAAGACGTCGTACTAATTGCCGAGCACACACACTCTTTGCGTCTTCCATGAACATACGCCAAGATGTGTGTGTGTGTGTTGTGGCTTCCTGTACACACACACACACACTTTTGTTTAGTTGAAGCACATAATTACACTCACACTAGATTATTTTTGAACTAATACAGATCTTTTTTTTTGCTTTTTGTTTTCTTGAACTTGGGTGCAATAATAGCATTGGAAACTGCAGCTGTGTGTGTGTGTGTCTGTGTGTCTGTGTGTCTGTGTGCGCTTTAAAAAGGGATTCAAACCTTCAGTGTGTGTGTGTGTGTGTGTGTGTGTGTGTGTGTGTCAGAAGGGAATTAAAGTCTTCCGCTTCCTCTCCGTTCGATCAGTCGTTGGATTCATCGTGTGTGTTTCCGTGTGTGTGTGTGTGTGTTCACTCGTGCATGCCGGCACTGTGAAATCAAGCGTGTGCATTTACAATGTGTGTGTGTGTGTGTCTTCGTGTGTGTGTGTGTGTGTGTGTGTGTGTGTGTGTGTGTGTTTCATCCATCCTCAGCTGTGTATCATTTCTAGGTGTTAGTAAAGGGAATCGGGCCGTTGTTCTTGAATGTGCCTTTGCTGTATTTTGTTGTATTTTATTTTCCTGCCAACAGAGCGGCGACACTCGCGGCGTCGAGAGTCTGAACGCATCAACGATAAAAGTCTTAACTCAAAAGTCCTCTTACGAGCTTTTTGTTTAGCTTTCAGTCACATCACACTCTCCTGGAGGCTTTTAGCTTTTCTGTGATTCTTTGTGCTGTTGTTTGCTATAATCCACGTAGTCGCTGCGCAGAAACACTAATTTTCTGATTCAAAATGGTGACTGAACAGCGTCTCTGTCGTTATTTACAAGCCGAAATGTTTCTACGTACAAAACCGTTTGAAATTAGAGATGTTTTCTTGTAAAATTCAGGTTGAATTGCAAACGTAGGACTTTATTATCTCTTGAATTTTGTCGTCAAATAAGTACTTTTGTTAAGAAGAGACGAGAACATTGTACTCGTCATGACTCTAGTTTAGTTTTAGTTGCGGATGAGCTCAAACTCCAGGATGTTGTATGAACGTAACCTCGCATGGCAGTAACGGGCGTTCAAACCCACAACCCGTCAGCGTCCAGACTCTTTACAACCGCCGATGTCGCTGCTCCACTTTTGTTTTTTTGTATTTTGTAAGCAGAAATTGTTGCTGAGACAGAAGCACTGTACACGCTGTTGTTATTAAACCACTAATGAATGAAACTAAGAGTTAAAAATACTAATAAAAGTTGCAACAAATGCCAACGAATATGGAATAAATGGAAAACTGTTGAGAAGATTGTTGTCACGACTGTTTTATCAAGTTATGTTTCTATGTTTTTGTGCATGTAAAAAGTCTTAGAGAAGCTCCTCCCTCCTACAGAAAACACTGCTCTTGAACGCATCATCAGTAGCCGCGACTTTGTGACATCACACCACATCACTGAGTCACATATGTGCATAATTTATGCCGATATTCACTGTGGAAGTGAAGAAAAGCTGACTGCAGACGAGGTTAGCTGTGTTTGCTCGGGCGTGTGTGAGCTGACCAATCAGGGGAGACTGTGGGGGCGGAGCCTTAAAGAGACAGGAGCTAAATTATTCTAGTGTTGGAATGAGCCTGTTTCCTTTAATTTACGTGTGTTGATGTTCAGTTTTTGTCGATGTTTAAAGGAAAAGACAGTTGACAGGTATGCTAAGCTAAGCTAACGGTATCCTGAGGTTTGTTCAGTAGTTTAGTAAAAGTACTTAGTTACCTTCAGCCACTGGAAACAAGCGACGTCACGTCCCGCAGAGACAAACACACAAAAAAATCGACGTCTTAATTAAAATGGATTCCACACACTTGTCTCTTTCACTCTCATCCCGGTGACCTTTGACCTCTCAGACGGCAGGGCGTCCGCTGCGAGAGACGTGATTAACGAGGACTGTGTCTGTGTGTGTGTGTGTGTGTGTGTGTGTGTGTGTGTGTGTGTTGGCGCTGCAGGTGGGAGGTGTGTGTGTGTGAGAGCTTGTTCAGTGGAGGGCAGCGACTCGAATCCAAAGCAACACAAACTCTCTGCGTGCGGCAGGTTTCCTCCGCCGACACTCCGAGTGTGTGTGTGTGTGTGTGTGTGTGTGTGTGTGTGTGTGTGTGTGTGTTCCCCGGTCTTTAGAGGAGCAGTGGAGCGCTCACAGCTCAGCGACGCCTCACAGAAACCTCCCTCTCTCTTTCCGTTCTCTCTCTTCTGTCGTACATTTCAAACACTTCCTCAAACACACAACACTTTACGCACTGATTCATCTGAACTTATGGACAAACTCCTTCCTGAACCAAGAAGAAGAAGAAGAATAAGCTCGAATGAAAGCTGTGGATGTTTTGGAGATGTTGATGAGTCAGTTAAACGTCACCTCATGATGATGATGATGATGATGATGATGATGATGATGATTCAACAGATTTTGGTTTTTGTTTTTTCACAGTCTGGTTGTCTAATAATCTCCACAGTCTGATGTGATTACTTTGGCTGCGTCGCTGCTTAACCCGCAAAAACAACACGTTTATTTTTGAGAATTATGCCTGAGACAAAACTATTTTAGTAACAAATGTCAGCTCAGGCTTCCGTCCAAATTTTAGCCAAATTGAAAGAAAATTGGTTGAAGAAACTCTGAATTAATTTACATTTCCATCCACTAATTCTGTGAGTCTCAAAATAAACATCTGGCTGTGTTAATTCTCCACTCGGGTGTCTTTAACTCTACAGTCCGACTCGTTCTACAGATTGTTTAAGCTTCTTTTAGCTCATTGTTTTGTTTTTTTGGAGCAGGCGAGTTTGTTTAAGTTACCCAACAGCACCAAACAGCAGACAGACAAAATTCAAGTAGCTGGTGAGTTCAGTGGAGGATTTATCAGCTAAAGAGCCAGTCGTAGGTGGTGGAGACCAAACATGGAGCTAAAAGAGAGTGAAACACAGTTCAGAATGAATGCTGATGTTGCGCCATGTCTGCCGGATGTAAATAAACTAAGAGGATGTTGCTCTTTGTGCGTCTCTTTCGGTCTCTGTGTGGCATTTTCTCTCCTCATAATTTGAAAAGGACTCGCTACTCGAGAAGAAACAAGGAAGAGTTAAGGTGAGTTTGCTGTGGAAGTCGACCAGAGTTTCCTCCAAAACTGACCTGACTGTGACTCGAACTTCACCAAAGATTAAACGCTGAGGAGGTTCGTTGAGGTGAAGCTGCTGAAATGCTTCAGCGAACGTTGAGACGTTGTGTTTTTTGAAACAATGCAGCCATTATCACTTTTTTGTTCCAGTTCCAGGTGATAAATTGTCTGAAATATTATCTTTGAGAGACGAAGTGAAGGAAACAGAAGAAGTGCGGAGAAACCAGAGCGTCTGGCAGTGACGCAGACGAAAGTTCAAGGCGTTGATCTCACTTTCACGCTTCTCTTTCTTCGAGTGTGTAAATGAGTCCGATCGTTTCAAAAAGCCTTCGCTCTCTCCGCTGCTCACACAGTTTGAGTATTACAAGATGTGTTCGAGTACGATAACAGAGCCGCAGCCTGTGTGTGTGTGTGTGTGTTATCTCATTATTACCCGTCTGACAGCGGTGTGTCTCAGATTCTTGCGGTCTGGCAAGTGTGAGAAGAAGCAGATCGCTCTTTCAAACACACACGAGAGCATCCAGACTCCAATAAAACAATCTTCGCGTTTCCTCTGCTGTCTTTTGTCTTTTAAAGACGAGCCAAACACATCAGGCGCCTGGATGAAGCTGCGATATATATAATAGAGTTACGGCCGTGTGTATGAAACCCTTCAGATCTGCTACTACGACAGAATTATGTTCAGGCGCGAGCAGTAAATTTGGTCATTAGCTCCATTAGAATGTGTCAAAAACGGGTCAATAAATTTGAATTAAATTTGGTGTGAAGTTGGGCCGAGAAATAAGAAACAATTTAGCGGTTATGTAGATTCATTGGTTCTGTGTCGAGTCTCAAAGAGCCTCCATCGCTGCAGACTCTTTGTATTGTTCTACTGAAAGATTTATCAACTATCAATGAAAACATTTGTAACTACGGAAGCCCAGAGGATCCATTTTCTAAGTCTGATTCAAATTGTTTTCTTTCCTGAGTTAATGACTTGAGAACTGGTGAAAGAGAGTGTTGTCGGGGTAAACGTCATACGTCATTTCAAGAGAATTGTGTCGGAAACCTTCAGGGGAAAAATGTTGAAACTCAGTGAAAATGCATTTTCAGAAACAAAGAATTTCAGGGGAAAAATGTACCTTATTTTGTGAAAATGTGGAAAGAATTTTCAGGAGAATGTTTTGATGGAAACATTCAGGAAAAATATTAATATTTTTGAAAAACTTTTTTTTTTTTTTCTTTTGAAGAAAATAACCAAAAACATTCCCCAGACATTTATTTTGAACAAAAAAAACAAAAAACTTTTCACTTTTTTCTAAAAAATTCTTGTGAGATGAAAAAATTCGGGAGAAATTTCCTGATGTCTTTTTGTTTTTGAATGTTTTATTTTTTCCAAGTTTTCACACAATAACAACATTAAAATTAAATTTTCTCTGTAACTTTTTTTTAACTGCAAATTTTTTTTCTCTTATTTTTAATTCAATTTATTTCAAATTCAAGAGAATTTGTCTCTTTTCAGGAAAAATTCCAGGAGAAATTTCTGAAAAAAAGATTAAAAAACGTGAAAAAAGGAGAAATTGTTTAAAATCAAATAAAAGAGAAATGTTATTTTCATGTGTGCAAAATATTCAGAAAAGAAAGGATAACAGGGAACATTTTATTCTTTAGGTGATTTTTTTTTCCAGCAAAAACGTCAAAAGAAATTCTGAAACTTTTAAAAACAGTTTTCAGAAGAAATGTTTTCACAAAACATTTCCAGAGAAATTTAAAAGAAAAAAATGTAGTTTCTCCTGAATTTTGTAGGTTTCTCACATGAAAAACAATCTACTGAAGAAAAAAAAATTCACTTGTTGTCACACCTAAGAATGTTTTTTTCCTCCTGAATAAATGTTTTTCTCCACACATGTTTTCACAGATGGGAACAGACGGATCAGACGACAGAGAAACAAATCCTCACTTGTCCCTCGGAACTCTGTTACGATCTCTTAAGTATTTAAGTCGCATCAGGATCAAACATCAAACGATAAGAAAATACTTTCGTGCAAACGCCCGAAACTATTTTTAACTTGTTGTTGTTTCTTGTGATCTCGTGTCTTTGCTGCTTTTATTCACTGCAGAGGTGAGAGGTCACGTGAGTTCGTGCCGAGGTCACCAGAGGTCATCGCTGTGATGCTGCCGGAGGACCACACACACACACACACACACACACACACACACACACACACACACACACACACAGTATCTCTGTACTATCGGTGTTTCTCAGACACACTCGCTGATACACAAACTATCTGTTCATCTCTGCTCTTGTTTCTGGTATCAGCGCTCGTCTCTTGTTTATGTGTGTGCGTGATGTTCAGGGTTGATAGTGTGTTCCAGCCGACGAGGAAGAGACGAGCGGCCAAGTATAGAAACAGGAAGTCGTTGTATAACGTAGGAGAACAACTTCCTCCAGACGGAGGGCAGGTGAGAGAGGAGAGGAAGTAACGAAGTCACTTCCTCGTTTCTTTTTCCTCCTTCGTGTCCTCGTTAATATTAGTAGAAATACAAAAACTGCTTGTTTTGATTTCACTGATTACTTGTTTGTTTGTCATTTTTGTCTGTCAGAGATAAAATAAAGGAATAAACTCACACGTCGTCTCGTGTCGTCGGTGGTTTTGACTCTGAGGGAAAACAGGAAATCATCCGGTTGTCGCCATGACAGAAACATGGCGGCGAAGCTTTCAACGCCGCCGTCTCTTCCCGGTCTGCGGTCTCCTGGTTTGCATGTCGTCTGGCTCCTGTGTGAAGAGATACAGAGTTAAATAATCAGTCCGTCAGATATCAGCGTCTCTTCCTCCACCAGCACAAAGAGAAAACGATGGAGAGATACGGAGAGAGAATAAAACACGACTCTGTTGATAAAGAACGAGGAAGTTAAAGTTTCGACCTCCAAACTGACCAAAACATCAGCTGTGCTTTCAAAATAAAAGCGTGATTTCTGTTAGTTTCCCTACATGTGTGTCCGCTGAGAGTGTGTGCACAGCGACGCTACTACTACACACACACACACACACACACACACACACACACACACACACACACACACACACACACACAGCGGCCTAATGAAGACGGATGAGACAGCACACACACTTCTCCTCGCCTCCCGGTTATTGATGAGCCCGAGAGGTCAAAGGTTACAGAAACACCGACTGTGTGTGTGACTTTCTCTTTCTCTCTTTCATCGTCGCACTTTCTTCAGGATGAGGAGCAAAAAATCTACTTCTACAATTTCTTGCCTCATTTTACGACTCTTTGCTTTTTGCCTTCCTATCGTAGAAGACTAAACACAGATGATACTCATAAAATAAATAACCTGCTCGGACTGAAACACAACTGATAAAGCGACATATTCTTCATTTTTAAGTCGAGACTCGTCTGTTTCTTCTTCAGCTTGTGTCGCGTTCATCAAAAATCATTATAATTAGTTTATTTTTTAAATAACAGATCGTCCGCTTCACAAGAAGAGTTAACGAAAGCAGATTTTATTTGAAGGCTTTCTGTTAAAATGTTGCGTAGCTCCACCATGCTAACACGCAAAATCTGACCTCCATCTCCAGCCGACTGTTTAACGTCTTCAGCTGCTTCCAGGTTCATCTTTAAGAAAAGCAGTTCGATTTTTAACGGCTCTTAATTGTGTCAGATGAAACGACAACTAATGAATCAGTTCGAGCTAGCTGGCGTTAACTTACGCTTACGCTAAGAAAACAACATTCCCTGATGACTTTTTTAATGTTTCCACACTCGTTTTAAAAAGAGAAACCTGCTATTTAAGTGTTTAATAGAAAACGCTAAAGGACTAAAGCTAAAACTGCAGGAAAACAACGTTAGCATTCGCTCCGGGTAAAGTGTTTCTGTAGCCGAAATATAGAAAAACAAACCTGGACTGGTTAGATTTATACTTTGATGTTCATATTTTCAAACAGTAAACTTTAATTTCACTTTCAAGATGTGATGCAAAGCTCAACAGACTGGTTTAAATGTTAGCCTGCGGTTGCTAATCGCTAACTGGACCATCAACAAGCATTTTAACTTGTGTCTGAACATAACAAGCAAACATGAACATTAATAAACTCTTGGTTCCTTGTTTTCCTCTCTACAACTCTCCTGGTCAGCCTGATTATCGGGTGGTGGATCCAATTTTTCCAGCTTTTCTGTTGAAGTAACTCGATTTAAAAACTGGAAACGTCCTCCGAGCTGCAGGACGACCGCATTATACATGTGGTGACGCTCGGACCGTCCGTCCTCCCTCGACTCTTATCTCTTCATCTGCAGACGGTTTTACTGATGTTCCCCCAAATAAAGCTGCGGTCTACTACTATGTGTGTGTGTGTGTGTGTGTGTGTGTGTGTGTGTATGTGTGTGTGT
>CAEMYA010000035.1:184209-198906 GCA_903131615.1 Diplodus sargus
ATAAAGGCTGATTAACAACAGTGAGTGAGTGTGTGTGTGTGTGTGTGTGTTGTTCCCACAAACTCCATGTTCACAACACGCACACACACACACACACACACACAGTGAGCCACCTCCTGTGCAGTGCAGACTAATAGTTCTGGGATGTTTGTATCGCCTGGTTGGCACCGAGCAGTGTGACTGTCAGCGGGGGATTGACACCCCGAGGACACGCAGACGGGTTACGAGCTGCTCGGTGCTGCTCAGTAAAATGCCCGTCTGCGGTTCTGTCAGACGTTCTGTCAGATGTTCTGTCAGTCGTAATCCTTCGCCATCCGTCAGAGAGACGGGAGAAGAGAGATAAATCTACTTTTATGGCCAAATTCAAAGGTTTTGCAAGAAAACAACTGTTGGTTTGTTTGCGTGATGTTGTAATGTTGGCTGTTGGTTTTTTTTGGACACTGACGTATTTGGAAGCGATGACGGAAACTTTCCACTGATGTTTACCAATCGTTGTCAAACTGATCCATCGTAACAGAAACCAAAGATAAAAAAAAAACAGGATGCTGTGTACACGGAGAAGAAACATCGTGACTTTTGGTCTACTTCCTGCCGTGACGGCCTCTCAGACTTAAAGGGCGAGTTCACCCAAACGTGAATATTCAGTCATCGACCTCATGATGATGTAAAGTCAGGTGAAGCTTCTCAGTCTGCAGAACATCTCTGGAGCTTCACAACTACGCAACTGAATGGATGGAGAAGGAAGGAAAGAAAGAAATAAAGAGGGAGGGAAGGAAGGAAGGAAAGAAAGAAAAAAGAAAGAAAGAGGGAGGGAAGGAAGGAAGAAGGAGGGAAAGAAAGAAGGAGGGAAAGAAAGGGGGAGAGAGAAGAGAGAGAGGAAGGAGGAAAATAAAGAGAGAGGGAAGGAATGAAGGAAGGAAAGAAAGAAAAAATAAAGAAAGAGGGAGGGAAGAAAGGAAGAAGGAGGGAGTGAAAGAATGAAGGAAAGTAAGAAAGAGAGAGAGAGAAAGAAAGAAAGAAAGAAAGAAAGAAAGAAGGAAGGAAAGAAAAAACAAAAAGAGGGAGGGAAGGAAGGAAGGAAGGAAAGAAAGAGGGAGAGAGAAGAGAGAGGGAGGAAGGAAGGAAGGAAGGAAAGAAGGAAGGAAAGAAGGAAGGAAAGTAAGAAAGAGAGAGAATGAAGGAAGGAAAGATGGAAGGTAAGAAATAAAGAGGAGGGAGGGAAGGAAATTAAGAAAGAGAAAAAGGAAGAAGGAAGAAAGAAAGAAGGAGGGAGCGAAGGAAGCAATGAATGAAAGAGAGAAGAGAGAGAGGAAAGAAAGAACGAAAGAAAGAAAGAAAGAAAGAAAGAAAGAAATCTTTCACTCTTCTGCTCATCGTTGACCGTCTGGTCCGTACGAGATGAACCTCCAGAACACTTTCGGTTTCCTCGTCTCTCTTCTGGTGTAACCACTGTCACATTTTCCCTCCATGCCTCATTTCTTCTCGTCATTCGTCGAGTTATTCTGTCTTTTAAAACGCACCGACACGCCCTCTCTGCCCTCCTCACTCGTCTTCTTCGCCTCCGCCTCTTCATCAGGGGTTTAATTTGTCACATCAAAGCAGCGACTTTCATCCCTCGGTTTTTCGTTGCGTCATCGCGCGTCTCTGCGACAGCTGACGACGGTGGATTAAGGTCTGTCTGAGTCTCAGAAACACACAAAGAGATATTTCCTTAATTCAAACCATTCTCCGTCCTCACCAGCAGCGTAACGCTTCCCTGTGGAGCTCCAGAGGGCCAAAAAGTCAAAAACACTCCACATGGAGGAACCCAAAACACGCAGAAATCACAAAAATAATGGAGCCAGTGATGGTTTTGGTTTTGTCAAAGAATCTGAGTCTCATCATCGTAAATCACAAAGTGACCCAATAGATTCCCTCAAGCAATTTCAGCTGAATTTAATTCAGTCGTCGGCAAAAGCAGCATTTTCATCTTAACTCTGTGAAATCAACGAGAGGTGTGATGGTTCTGAACGTAGAGGAGATTATTATTATTATTATCATTTTGACAAGATTTAAACCAGCAACCTCTCAGTTACCAAATCTGCTCCTTAACTTGCTTTCTCGGCTGCATCAGCTCTCACACAGATGGTTATTAGATCTAGAGTTCAGATGAAAGCATCACATGAGAGAAGAATGATGGTCAGAATCATGATAATCAACACGAAGACCTCTTTAGACTCTCTTCAGTTTCACACACATACGTCCAAAACAACAAGTGTAAATGGTCAAGAGACAAAGATGCAAAAACAAAAATGAGAAGTTATGAGTCCGACTTTAACACAATCAAACTCTGGTTGTTTCCTGTTTTCTACTGACGATCAGCGTTGGCGTCTTTCAACCATGACCTGGTTGTTCCCCTGACGTTAACAACAGGATCTCTCCCAACGGCAACCAAGTCATTTCTTCTCCCAAACCTAACCAAACCTAAACGAAACCATGATGCCGTCCTGATGGGAGAACCCAGCATCAGAGCAATAGATGAGTATTAAGATATAGATCTTTCCCTGACTTTAACTCGAGTGAATTTGACAGAAGAAAAGAAAGACTCAACATCCTGAGGCTGTGACCAGCGGTACTACAGCTCAAGGTTTCACTGATGTTTTGGGAAGAGACATTACCACAAGAACCGAGGGGTTTAAAACCCACAACCTCACCGTTAGCAGTTTTAATTTCTAAAAACCTGAATGGAGCCGTCTTCTCCGTCTTCTGCGCTGCAGACACAGTTCGGATCAAATGGAGCTCAGATTAAGTTGTCGCACACAAACCTAAACCCACATCCTAGTTCTACTCAGAAGTCTTCCCACAAATCCCGATCCAGAAAATTTGGCGAGGAAGGGGAACGGCCACTTTGTACTTAATTAGTTCAAGGAATCTGCATGAAATCCTGCACTCTTTAAACCACGCTTAGTCACTGACCCCCGTATCCTGTGGGCATCAAACCCAGCACAGAAGGATCTCTACTTCCTCTGAAACTCATCACCAAAATGTGTCTTCTGTTGAGTTTCTGTCTTTTCACAGGGACAGAATGCTGCACACTTTCCAAAACTGTTCTAACTGCAACCGTTGTAAAACGTTATTATTAATTTTTAATAAAGAGCAGATTGACTTTATGAACTTTCTGCTATAAAAGGCACAAAAACAGCAGTAACCTTTATTAATCGGACACGTTCTCACCCTCAACTCGTCAAATGCGGCAGCTCGGTCAGCGGTCTTAAACTTCAAACTATGACGTTCTACTTCCCCTTTAGCGCCAGATTTTTTTGCATGTTAATGGCTCTACGGTTAAAATAGCAATAACATGTAATAGGGACATTTAAAAATCAAGCTAGCTGACAAACAGTCCTCATAGCACAAAAAATATTCAGGGTTAGGCATAAAAACAATACTTGGCACAATAAACTACTTGGTTAGGTTTAGGCTGAAAAATAATAAGTTTAGGAACATAAAAATATTTTGTTAGGCTTTGGCTTAAAAAAAAAACACTTAAAACAAAAGGTCTGTTAGGTTTAGGTACAAGAAATTTCTTGGTCAGAGGTTTGGGCAAAAACAAAATACTCCAAGTCCCAAAAAATAGTGCACTTAAGGCAAATAAAACCAAAATTGGTTAGGGACAAAAAATACCTGGTTAGGTTTAGGTGCAAAAATTCCTCGATTGGAGGTTTTGGCAAAAGCAAAATACTCTTTTAGGTCATGGCACCAAAAAAAAAGTTAAGTGTAATGCAACAAAAAAAAAAGCTTGGTTAGGGACAAAAAATACGTACACAAAACGTGAATTTGTTTGGGTGTAGGCACAAAAACTACTCAGTTATGTTTAGGTACGTAAAAACATTTGGTTAGGTTTTAGGCTAAAAAAATGTTGGTTTGGTTTAGATTTTAAAAAATCCTCATTTAGGTTTGGCAAAAACAAAATACGCACAAAATAAGGCAAATATAACCAACTTGGTTAGGGCCAAAAAATGCCTGGTTAAGTTTAGGTACATAAAAACATTTTGTTAAAAAAACACTTTAAAAAAAAAGGTTGGTTAGGTTTAGGTACAAAAAATTCCTCGGTTAGACGTTTCGGCATAAGCAAAATGCTCTGTTAGGTTACAGCACCACAAAAAAATGGTAAGTGTAAGGCAAAAAAAAAAAAATAGCTTGGTTAAGGATAAAAAATACTTGGTTAAGTTTAGGGAAACAAAAAAAGAAAATGTGTTTGGATCCAGGCACAAAAACTGCTTGGTTATCTTAAGGCGCAAAAAAAAACCTCAGTTAAGTTTAGGCTCATATAACATTTGGCTAGGGTTAGAAAAAAAACACTTAAAGCAAAAGGTCGGTTAAGTTTAGGTACAAAAAACATCCTTCGGTTAGTTTTGGGCAAAAACAAAATATTGTGTAAGATTAAGGGCACGGGAAGAATAACTGCTTAACGTCGGTAAAACAAAGAAATAGAGATTTGTTTAGGTGTAGGCAGACAAAATAGTTAGTTTGGCACAAAAAAAATCATACTTTGGGTTGAAATAAGGCTCGTAAGTCAGGCTCCCAACTCATGTTACGTCGTTTATGTCACTTGGAAGTTACGTCTTTCATACCTGAAACGATATGCAAGCAAACCTTTCTTGATCTTTTTAGCGGTGCGCTCGCGGGTCGGTTCAGGAGGCGGCTACAGCGTCAAACTAAATGTGTAGGTCCACTGAACAGGCAGCTGTATCCGACACATGGTGATCCAGAACAAAGTAAAGTAAAACATCAGCCACATCTGTAACTACTGAGTGACCCTAAGGTCTCTGGTTCTGGTTCTGTTTGTGTGTTCTCTCCCCACGGTGGCTTCTCTGTTGTTTTGTTGTTGTCCTCTTTGGCTCTGCCAGGTTTTATTATCTATCCATCACCTCGGGTCTGCAGCTGTTCTGCAAACAACTTTTATCCGGTAATGACGGTTACCTAAGAGCGCAAACGATGACAAAATGTGCAAAGATTAGGCCCATAAAAACCCGTTTAAGATTAATAGAATAAAAAAGCTGCGCCGATGATCGTCTTTTTCCACATTCACGACTGTAAAGCAGGTACAACTTTGTGTTTTATTTGTCTGCATATTTAAAAAGTTATCCGGCATATTTTAGCGCTGAATTCAATCAAGTTCCCCCGCTGCTGCCTGCCAAGCTCACCTAAATTTGTCCTAATTTGTAAATCGCCTGCGCTCCATCAGCAGATAATAGCGACCCTCAGGCGTTGACCGATCGCACTAACTGTGACTTCCCAGAATCCTCCACCCACCCTTTTTTTTTTTTAAAACGCTGGAACACCCACACATCCAAAACCCGAAAACAACATGCTGATGATGCAAATGGTCGAATATAAATGAGTGAAATAACCGTCTGCCTGTAAATCAGCGTGTGTGTGTGTGTGTGTGTGTGTGTGTGTGAACCTTACTGTAAATCTGTGATTCGTGTGTCTGCGTGAGGTGAGTCAGTAGACATGCGATGATGTCATAGCTCGCTGACCTCGTGCGCTCTAATGTATCCCAGGTTGTGGCGTCACCAGGGTGCCACTAATGCATGTATGTGAGAATGTGTGTGTGGTGTGTGTGTGTGTGTGTGTGGTAACGAGGTCGTTATTGATCGTCTTGGTTTTGATTCTCTTGTTCTTCACCCTCAACTCGTCTTTCTAAATGTTGAGTCCAGTTCAGATTGTTTGCATCACATCTTGACTGTGTTTCCTGATATTTAATCGTTCTAATTGTGAAAAATGTGAAAAAAATTGGGTACATTTTTTTTATACCCATATTTATTATTTGTATTTGTAAGAATTTCACTGCCACACTGTTTATAAATACATGTTAATTTTGTACAGTATCATGGTTATATGCATATGAGTCTATTCTATTACTTACCTTTTTAATTATATTGTTTATTTTTTACTATTATTATTGGGTTTTTTGTAATATTCTCTCCTTTGGCTGCTGTGATAAACACATTTCCCCATTTGTGGGACAATAAAGATTTGTTTTTTGAATTTTACTTAAAATTTGCTTGTTGTTGCCATGTTTTGTTTTGGTGTGAAGCTCTCGATAAATCAACAACTGTGCAACATCTTTGGGTGGTTTTATTGATCGAAGATGAGTAAGATAATCTTTTAATGATAGTAATAATAATAATTATAACTTTATTTATATGGCACCTATAAAAACAAGATTACAAAGTGATTTACATGCAACATCTAACAAAGAAAGAGTTACAAAAAAGCTAAGTTGAGTATTTACATTTTCTGCGACCACAAATCACCTGCACGCATTTTTGAGAATTTTGAGTTACAAAATTACTTTTCAGAATTCATTTATTGATACAAAATAAAATCCTCAAATACATTTTTGACGTTATATTATAGATTAAAATGTAACTTTATCGATCACAGTTGAAATTCACAAGCTACCCAGCTGCAACACTTACATTATTCTGAATAATTGTACCTACTTTTGGTACTTTAAGTATGTTTTGATGCCAACAGTTTGTATATGTAATCTAAATGAATGACTTTTTACTTATCACAGCGTCATTTGTACAAACGTCCACCTGTTCGTGGTGTGTACAGGTGCGCAAAGATCTTCTTCTATAACTTCATAAAGACATGACACTTGTTTGCATGTGTTGTGGATATTTTTGCAACTAAGTCATGTCCACATTTTCTTCTGACAGAATAAAACCGACTCTTTCTTCATGCGTGCGTGTGCTCGTATTCGCTTCCTGTGTCCCACTAAGCCCTCTAAAGCCTAAGCTAAACACCTCGGCTGTGAAAGGTCGTTCCAGGGTTAGAGGAAATTGAAAATACGTTCGCTAGCAAAACTCACACGCATCATCATCGTACACTCACACACACTCTTCTCTCCGTTGCAGACTGTCTCCATTCGGGCTAACTGAGGTGAGTGTGTGTGTGTGTGTGTGTTTAGGTAAAGTGTTAAAAGCTTAAACGGACATAGCCGAGGAATGTAAAGATAAGGCGTCTTTGCTTATACAAAGAAACACACACAGTCGTGCTGCAGCCACACAAAAGCGGTAATTACCTAACTTACACGCATAATGGTGTTAATGGGTTAAGCACCAGGAAATCTTCCTGTCCATGAATCTGGGATGGAAACACACTGAACGTCTGACACATTATACAAGAGTTCGTGACCCTGTAATGGACTAGATGAGGTCACCGAGAGCTTGTTCTCAGAATCCTTGTGCCGTGTGTTTATGAACATGCAGCTTCTTGAATCAGAGCTGGTTTGAACCTCTGCTGAACTTTCCCATCACAATCTGTTCAATCAGAGTTACAGCAAGAGTTTGTGAATCAGCTTTGAATCAGAGCGGTTATTATCTAAATCATCAACTCCCCCACATGAGAGTTTTTCTTCCTCGACAGAGATTTACTTCTGCACGGATGTGACTCGTTCAAAACACAGCTCTGTTCATTTCAGCTTAACGTGATGCTCTTTGTGGATCAAAACATTAAAATAAGCAAGGTGTAGCTTTAATTTACCTTATATTCTCAGCTCCAATGTGTCAAATACAGCAGCCCGGTCTGTGGTCCTATGTTTCTAGGTTTGGCGAGCATGAAAAGTCTGAATCAGAAGGCAGTGGATCTATTTTTGCTACTTGTCTTGTAGCCTAGAAAACCACCAAAGGGGAGCATTCAGGAGACATCCAGATCAGATGTTAAAACAACTTCAGCTCTCAACACAAAGGAACCAGTTCTACACTGAAGTCCTGCTGGATTTCTAAACGAATTTTGGCACTTTGCATCTGCGGCCTCACTCTCTCAGTCACTACTACAAAAAGCTCATGAAGGTAGATCGACTGGTAAAATGAAAGCTTTGCTGGACAGTCTCACACAACACCAGTGTTACTGATGATAACACACCAATCCGGCTAGTGCCTAGTGACCAACTTGGGGCAGACAGTCATAGTCCATAGTTTTCAGGCCGAAAAACCATGGCCTCAGACTCGGAAGTGCTCCACATTCATCTACAAACCACCTTAGTGTATCGCTTGAAGTCACAATCTGATGAGGTAGGTATCATCTGCAAATAAACATTTCTGAGGTCAGCTGCGTCTTCAGATCCTATCCATGAAAATCACTGAATCAGTAGTTCGGGAAAAACCCTGACGGAAGTCATGATCCACTGAAAAGCATGACTTCCTACCAAATATTGACACAACGCTCACTCTGATTATATAACGAACGGATGGCTCATAGCATTGGCCCAAGTAGCTTAAACTCCTACATCCTCTACAGTGACTAGAGACTGATCACCCTTTTTTATACATTCCATTAAAGCAAACTTAAGACTGGTTCTGGGCTGGTGCCAGTGCTGGTTTGGACTAAGCATTGCTAGGAACGACTATGTAAGTGTTACTACTGGCTTTGCGCGTCTACATTGGCATCAAACGGACCACTGTTGCTGAGATTTGGGCTCCATAGTAAAAATCTTTTGTTTATTCTCCTGTGAATCGCTCCAGATAAGCTCTGGTTTTTAAAAATGCTGATTATAGGCAGTTTAAGTTAATCTTTGTTCATGATGAATCCACCCCAGGCCCTGACGTAAGTGGTTCTTAGCTCTAGACCAGTAAGGTGTTGGTGCCACTTTATAACCAGTTTTCTTGACCGAGATCCGATTCGTTGGGGTTAAAATGCATTGAACTGGTTCTGGAGTCAGAACTGGCTGGATGAATCCTGGCAGAGGACTTTGAGGTCATTGTTAGATCTTCCATCACGGAGACATGTCTCTCTCAACGTCTGAGACGCTTTCATTTAAACTGTCTGAAGCCTAAAGAGGTCAAATTATCCAAAATAAGACAGCAAACAAACAAAAGACAACCCAAAATCAGCAAACATTGGACACAAAAGGAAAAATGACCCCACACTTAGGAACAATGGAACTTCTGAATTGTGTTTAAAGTAGTTAAATGAAGCTCCACTGCATCAGTAAAATGTTAGTTATGTTTCAAGGGCATTTTCCCCTGTGATTATGGTTTCTTTAATGCTGCCAGCGGTGTCTATTACATCATTGTCGTACCCATAATCACAGTCAAGAATTCCTGCTGGGGTATTAGTGATATAATGCATGATCCTAACATTCAATCCAATATAACCATGGATGGCATGTGGTTTTTAAATGTTTGCTGGGAGGCTGAAACAACGTCTGACTGATGAGACAAAAAAAACAACAATCTGTATTAACCCTGTCATACACTGAGTTATGGTACAGTATGTAAAAACAAATGTAAACTAATATTAAGAATGTGTCTTGTCAGCTCAAATAAAACTGCAGCGCAAACAATAAAAAGACTTTTGAGACGGAAGAGCTGCCAAGAAAACAGTCCGTCTGTCCGTCCGTCCCATTCTTGTGAAGGCGATATTTCAAGAACACACTGAGAGAGTTTCTTCAAATTTGGTACGAACGTTCACGTGGACTTGAGGTTGAACTGATTGAATTTTGGTGTCAAAAGGTTAAAATTGAAGGTCATCGTGACCACATAGCGTCCCATTATCAAGAATGCATTGAGGGAATTTCTACAAATGTCCACTAAGAGTCGACGATGGACTGATTTGAATTTGGTGACAATGATTTAAGGTCAAGATCTCTGTGACCTCACAAATGCAAATATGTCTAATAGGATAAAATAATGAAGTAAAGACATTCTATAGCCAAAGTTTAGATGTTAAATGCACAAAATGTTACGGTCATTATCTGGTGCTTTGCTGATTCTCATCTTTTTTAAGTGATCAAGCCAATTTACTCCAAAAAACAAAGATCAAGAAGTTGGAACTGGAAAGTATTTGGCATATTTTAGCAGCATGTTTCTGTCATGGGCTTGGATGTTTGGTTACTTCCTGTTTTATTTTGTAAGGTTCATCCTCATGTGTAGAAATGTTCTTTCTTTCAAAAATCAACCTCTTTAACTGTCTCTCCTGTATGTAGTTATGTTAGAAGTAAAGATACACAGTGCTATGATGCTCTCCATGGTGCTGACACTCCCACCACTTCACTTAAAGTTCATGTTTATGTAGCTCTGATTCCAACAGCTGGAAAAACTGTGTGTGTTGAACTTTTGTTTGCTGGTCAGGAGTTCAGTCAGAGGCCAACATTCAGACTTTTATCGTTAAACCCAAGTGAAACTGACAGAGTTACTTTCAACACCAAACAACTTTTATGAATGCAAATATAAATGCAAAGTGTATATTTTACGAGGGTGAACGGTTACCATATTGTCCTTTTTTCAAGGTGTAAGTTCCCTTTAGCATAATCTGTTGAGAAAAACATGCTCTTCCGTGCCGGAGAGTATGAATGTGGAGGATTGTACCTTTAGGCTGTTTTCCTGGAGGATTTACATACGTTACATACAGTCTTTACTTTACAGTAATCCACGGGTCACTGGCATGTTTGTGAAAGGTTGAATGTGCTTTGTGAAGATACTGTTTGTAAATGATGTGCATCGAGTTATTATTCCACATTATTTGTGTGTGTTTGCAGTTTCTGCATCTGTGTTTCATTTCTTTTCTTTTTTTTAAATTTCTGTTTTTGTCTGCTTGTTATAAATGTACTCAGACTAAAGTTATTGCAAATTATAGACTAAGAATGACACAGGTTTACTTGTGGCTATTTAATATTTGTTTTTTTAGCTCTGGCAATTGTGATTTTAACTTCTATTCATAAATATTGTTAAACTAAACTTGCAGCTTGAAATATTAAATGAAAGGGATGATTTTTTTGTGTTGTCGATGTGTTTTGTGGTCAATTTTTTTTACTTTAATTGGTTTGTTTTTAGCATTTTGGCATTTAAGTTCAATTTGAGAGTTTTTACTCCTTTTTAATGTTCTTCTTATATATATACTTACTGATTATTATTGATCTGGCACTTGACAATGACCCAGGACAGGAAGAGGGTTATAAAACCACCACAAAGACAAAGTTTCTAGTTTGGCTCTCTTCCATGATTACAAAATTATACTTTTGAAAATGTGTTTTCTGCAGGAAAAAGTAGAAAATGAGTCACTTGAAAAGAACTTTATGTGTTTGGTTTGTGACTGTGACTAAAAATAGATGCATCAGCAGTCGCTTCCAGAAGCATATTCTTAAATTACGAGACTAAAAAAAAGAGATAATAAAATCATATTTCATCTTTCCCTTTAAGTGCTCGGAGAAATGGAAATGTGAGCATCATACTGGGAAACTTCATCTCCTGAGGAGGATTGTGTGTTATGATCAAGAAGCTATTAGTTGGATCTTGTGGTGAGACTGTTTTCCTAAAAGTATGAAAGTTCGACCTCTGTTCGGCATCATATCAGATTCACTAAACCGATCTGAACTCACAGTTGAACTCTGCTGCTGCTGTTTCAAGCCCTCTAAACCTCTTAATAAGTTATTTATTCACAACTCAATGACCCTTAAAATGAGATCAAGAATTAAATAGGCCAAAAAAATCTGTTGGGTCATGATCAAATGCCGAGCCTCAGACGGTCATGACTGACTCATCCAAACCTTTCTGTCATGTCAGCACATCATTTATGAGATATCTGTGTGCGTTCACCAGAGCTGTAATTCTTGTGCACGACTATAAACTTTCACAAGAGACGGAAGAACAGAAAGTGCAGATCTTTGACTCAAACCATGTAGAAAGTCAAAACAATGCTCTCTTTCTGTTTTCTCTTCTCTCCTCCTCTGTTTTCTGGCCGGCTGCCATGAGTTTCTCCTCCGCTAGGCGGCAGCATTGAGCCGCCGTCAGAGACGCTGAGAAGAAGAGAAGGAAGGAGAGAGAAAGAGGGAGTGAAGACCTGGAAGATCACCTCTGAGACGTGATACTCAGTCTGTTCTGAACAAGGGGATAAAAGAAGAAAAGGCAGAAAGAAGGAGGAAGTGGGTGAAGAGGGAGGAGATGAGGAGATGGAGAAGAGGCAAAAGATGATGAACTGAGAAAGAATTTGACTTAAGAATCATGAAACAATCTGCAGAAACTTAAATTCGTGCTTTTCTGAATGAAGTTCTGCAGGTGTGTCGGTGTCAGGGTCTCTGTTACAGTCCTGATCACAGTCACAGGATCTAATTGAAGCCAGTCATTTTCTTTGGAATGGCGTCGGAGCAGCAGCAGATTGCCGAGAACAGCCCAGCACCTGCATCCGATTCAACCCATCCGCGTTCTGAGGTAAACTGGAAAGTCATGACGAGTCATGGAGTCGAACCCGTGACCTTCGGGTCAGGCGGTTCAGCTCGCGGGTCATGTTTGGTGATGAACCCACTGATTGTACTGAAGAGTCCTACTTTTATCTTTCAGTCTGACCTCTGATTTGGAACTTTTCACCTGCTGAGGAAGTTTCAGTTTTCAGATATTTGAGTTGAAAGTTTTTGAAATCCGACGAATCTTAAGTGTGTTTTTAGTTTCAAGTAACCTTTTCTTTGGATTTTTATAAGAAATGCTGAGGACATTTTTTCATTAACTTGTGTCTGAAACAGCGTTCAGTGAAACTAAAAAAGATTGTGTATTCAGATATTAATTTGGTAAAAGTAAAAGTCTCCTAAACACCCTTAAAAATCTGATTAAATGTACTTTAGTGTCAAAAGTACCCTATAAACATATATTGTCATGTATATTCACTATAAGTCGACCGGTTATATTCAACATTTTTCTAATTATTCTTCAGTTTTTACAAAAATCACATCACACACTAAAGCAGCATAAAATCTACAAAGTAACTAGTAACTAAAGTACTGGAGTGAAAACTACAACATTTTCCTCTGAAGTTTAGCGGAGTGGAAGTATAAAACTGCAAAAAAAATTGGAAATACTCAAAATTTTATGTAAGTAAAGTACTCGAGTAAATGTACTTAGTTACATCCCATTACTGCTAAATCAGGGAACATGAACAGGTGATTTATGCTCCTGAAAACATAGAACTACTCGAATAAAGAGGCTGCTAGGAGTCAGGTGATAGGAGAGGATGCAATAATTTAAAGGTGAGGGAAGAAGGAGGAAGGACGGAAGATACTGTACAAGAGAGGGAGAGTTTAAACTGGAAACACGCGCCAGGCTCCGTGCGTAAAGGCGCGTCTTGGATCTTTGGCACTGTCTGCACTTTTTAACTAACTACAGTTAAATGTGTGATTGATTTGCAGTCTGACGCTTCGGATAGAGGACAGAAAACTTAAGTTCCATCGGTCCTGGTGTGTGCGCAGCGCTGCTCCAGCCTGCAGGTGATTAGCTGAGCAGTGCGCACGTCCCGCACGGAGACACAAGCCCTGAAACGCAACTGCAAGCTCCGCTTCTCTCTCACTGGCGCGCTGCCAGCTGCAGCACGCTCCGAGCCTCCTCTCCTCTTGCGCCGCTTGCCGCTCACTTTACACCACCCCTCCTTCTGAGAGGAGAGCGGAGGAAGAGGAGGGGAAAGAGGAGGGAGGGAGGGAGGGGGAGAGGGAGAGAGGGGGGTCCTCCAGGAGTTGAAAGAGGTGGAGCAGAGGGGGAGGGATGGAGGGAAGGGAAGGGGAGGGGAGTCTCTCTCGCTCTGCAGCCCGACGCTGGAGTGAGGGAGGTGGGGTGGGGAGGGAGGGAG
Source organism: Diplodus sargus (assembly GCA_903131615.1). Taxonomy (NCBI): domain Eukaryota; kingdom Metazoa; phylum Chordata; class Actinopteri; order Spariformes; family Sparidae; genus Diplodus; species Diplodus sargus. The sequence goes on from CAEMYA010000035.1 coordinate 197,812, forward strand.
GGGGGCGACGGGAGCCCTTGGCCGCCTATTCGCCTTCCAGTTGCCTCCGCACTATATAAACACTCATTGGTGCCTCTGGCTTGACGCACACACACACACACACACACACACTCTTTTACGCACGCACGTACACACACACACACACACTGAGGGTGACTTGTATAGGCAGCCAGAGAGAGAGAGAGAGAGAGAGAGAGAGAGAGAGAGAGAGAGAGAGAGAGAGAGAGAGAGAGAGGAGCGCTCTCAGAAACAGAAAGGTACACAGAGAAGAGAGTGGACGACAGAAAGTAAGAGAAGCAGAAGGAGGACGGTGGCTCCTGAGCATCTCCTGCGCACCTTTTCACTCACGGATCTTAAAAAGTCTGCACTCTACTTTATCTTCCTCGTGCTTGTTTCCAGACAGAGATTAAAACTTTTTTTTTTGGTTTGGGGGTAAAAAGGCTCTTTTCCTTTTTAAAAAAAGAACATTTTTTGAGGAGAGAGACGCGATTCCTGGAAGACTTTTCCTTCATTTTTTCACCCCCCCTAAACCAAGTCTTTCCATCCCTCGAGAAGTTTTTTTTAAAAAAAGTTAAAGCTCTGGTTAGTTCCAGGACTCGGCTTCACTTTTTCCACGTGTCCCACGCTGTCCCCCAGCTTTTGACATAAACGTGTCACCTTGAGAGATTTCTTTTCTTCTTTTTTTGTTGAAAGAAAAAGAAAAAAAAAACTTCATTTTTAAAGTCACTGACCCACAAACGAGACCAAAAATGAGATTTCAAACACCAGGACAGTCCCCAGCCTCGTGTGATTGTTGTCCTCACTGCTTAAATCATTAAAACAAAAAGTGAGTTTTAATGGTTTTGATTTTTTTTTCTTCCACTTTACACGCTGAGGTGTGACACAGACAGAGACGGGGAGCCTGGCAGCGCAGCTCACCTGTAGCATCTCCTCCGCTCAGCCGACACTTTTGATTTGCACTTTTATTTTTTTTGGTTTTACGCACAGAAACGCCACTTTTGTGACCATTTGAAGAGGAGACAGATTCAGTGTGTCTGAAAGCAAAAGCTCCCCTCACAGAGTTCATTCATTCTGACGAACACAACCGCCTGTTGT
>CAEMYA010000035.1:224987-267303 GCA_903131615.1 Diplodus sargus
TCCAATCTGCTGATGAAAAACCGCCCGAAATGATTGAATGGGTCGCCGACTGAACCTTTAACGGACATTAAGTGAAGTGATTGAACTGGCAACATAACTACACAAGTTATTGACTTAATAGCTAAACAAATGACTGGCGGACTACGTAATCAATCAAACGGCTCGGACCAAGCGACTGACTTAAACACACCAAAAGGAACTTTTACCCGGTTACTGGTTACATTTTTGGAATTTTAGACGCAAATTAAAGTCTTTATTATTCAAGCTATTGCCAAATAAGTTCACACATTGCTGACATCATAATAGCTGCAGACATGGGAGCAGATAGGAGCTTCTAAGCCCGCCCTAGAGCCAACAATGGCCAATGTGTGATCATGTAAACCACTCTTTTTCCCCATCATGTAGCCGATGAGATTTCGAATCCAGCAATCTATAGTTCAGAGAAGTTTTTAAAGCCATTAACTTGGAGTAGCTTTGCATGTCCGGAGACGTGGATGACTGTATGGAGCCATTTTTCACCAGTTGTTTAGAAGAACGCTGTTTTGCTGCGAGGCTCCAGAAATGTTTTTTTGCGGACGACATAAACTTCACCCCGACTTTCCATCTGCATGGTGGCTGAGTACATAATGACTGAATTATACATTTGGGTGAACTGTTCCTTTTAACCAAAGCGCCCATAGGACAGTGTGTTTTAAAAACACTGAAAGACAGTTTAAAGACTTTCATCCAAATCCAATTAGTGGTCTCCTCATTTACCTGACCCAATCGATCATCCGCTGACATTTATTTATCCTCCCGACGAGCGAAACCGACTGCCTGCTTACAAAGAAAAGAGGGTGTCGTGACAGCCTTGTGTTTCTCCTCAGACTGTTTTGAGGTCAGATAGTGTGTGTAATCCCCTGTGGTCAGGGTTGGAGAGCAGGTCATGTAAGCTGATCTGTGACCAGCGGCCCCAGGGTGCGGCAGCAGAGGAAATGTAGCGCTGCTAACGTCTTGGAGCGCTCTGTGATCTGCACTAACCACTCCCTAACACACACACAGCATATGTATCCATACAGTACGTACACGTAATTCACACATGCACACAGCAGCAGCAGCAGCAGCAGCAGCAGCTCAGTGGACTATTGTTCATTCATCCTGAGGCCGACGGAGGGAGGGAGGGTTTGGAGGGAGGGAAGAGGGCAACGAAGGAGAGGAGAAAATGAGAGGAAAATGAGGTAGAAGACAAAATAAGAGTACGAGTGCCCAACTGATGGTTTGGTGGCTTAAACATCGACCTCAGGAACCACATGTACCCTCACTGGCCTGGGCGCAAATCCCACTAGAAGCTCCTTTCTCCCCTCTCTGCCTCCATTATGTCTCAATGAAAAGAAGCACTTTCAGTGTGTAAACATATGGAAAACAAAGTCATTTTTCTCTGCGCTTTAAAAGCTTTAAATTCAAACACACTGACGGTTGATTCCGGACTTTAAAGAGAGTTATTCAGGGAAGACAAAGCATGTAATTTTGCAGACCTGCTTCAACCATCCATTCTGAGTGATCCCATCAAAAGTGGCCAGCTTGAAGCCCGTCACTTCACACCTGGCATTTACCATGCGTCTCGAGTGACCGCTTGTGATCAGATCTTAAATCCCAGAGGCAAGAAGAAAGACAGAAACATTGCTTTGTTTAACATTTGCCGAATAAACAAGAAGGCCCAACTGGTTAAGAATTTGTTGTAGATGGTGTCTCACGATGTATGAAAGGTTTCTTCTGATGGAACAACTCTCAAAATTTAGTGATTTTTGAAGGGAGTCTGGTGACCTTCTCTACGGATGTCAAAGAAGTCGCCTGTATTAGTTACTGTTTGCTGTTTTTGTTAAATTTTACATGTTTACAGTCAGTAAAATGTTGTTTTAGAGTAAATCATGAAATCAGTTGAAACTATGCTCAACAGCTGCTAAATGTTGGCAGCTAGGACACAGTTGTACGGTACAGTGATGCATCAACAAGACACTTTTTACAAGGAAAGAAGCAATTTAATGTTTAGCATTTAATGCCGAATTTACAAGCAGGCTCAAATTATTTAGAATTTGCTGTTGTAGTCTCACAAAGTTTTTAAAATTTCTCCTCACGTAACAATTCTTTAAATCAGGGGATTTGTTAAGGGAGTCTGGTGGTATTGCAGTTACTAGTTTAATGCCTATTTAAAATAGAAACATAGAAACAAACATCTGACAGCTCAGGTTAGCCCTAACATGATTTACTTATAGCGAACCAAATCTAAACCATACAGCATGCAGTCCATTCTGTGTAACGCGTTGTTTAGTGTATCTGCATGGTTGTAAAAACTACAAGAAAAGTCATAAAATGTACCCATAGTGATAAAATAAATGGAGTTATAACCACAGACAAGATGCAGTTGTGAGTTTGTGCAGGTTAGAAAATAAAGCAGCTCATAAAAAGCACAAAAAGCACTTTAAAAATACACTAAAGAAGGTAGGAAACTAATAGAGCGAAACAAATATACATGCAAATGCTCAACCCACATCTTAACTAGCATTTCCAGAATGATCACAAGGCTCTCAAAGTAAATTGAGAGGCTGATTGACCGGCCAATAACCATCATTAGACGGAGCTATTCATGTCTAATGTAAAATTTGCTTGGTCAAATGTTCCAGTCCTGTTTCACCGGGCAGAAAATGCAAAACATGTGTATTTAGTCTCCGAACTCGACTCTATTGCCTTCCTGTGACTGCTGATTGAATAAAACCTAATATTGTAACTTCTGTGACACTTCATTTAAAGAATTAGACGGTCCTACATGGTTTAAACACTGTACTCTTTTAAAAGTTGACATTTCAGAGAGTTTAACGTCCCAACAAGCCGTGACATTAATCACTCTCCTGCTCTTCTTCTACTGTTTTGGGGAGAGAGAGCACTAAAGGTTAAGTGCACAAGTTATTTAACCAGATACAGCTGAGTGTTAGTGACTTATTCATATTAATATAATAGACCTATTCTAGTCCAGTCGGCTCGCTTCTCTCCATCGTTCTCCACTTCTAAATCATTCCCCGAGACTGTTTAAAGGGCAGTTTTGGAGGTTAAATCAGATGGAATGTTATTTGTCCAAACATCACTGACGACTGGTGACTGATTCATACTAAGAAATACTACGAGCAGCCAGGAAAGACTTAACTCCCCCCTCCCCCTCCTCCTCCTCTCTTGCTCTTTCTGCCTGTCATTCTGGTTCTGCTGACTACAGGGGAAAACCTCCACAATGTATAAGTCTCTGTGAAGCGGTAGGGAGACAGAGGAGGAGGGGGGAGAATTGGGGGGGTGAATAAGAAATAAGAATCGATGGAAAGTCTTGTCGAGGTATATTTTAAGAGAGAGGAGACGGGGATTAATGGATAGAAAATGTTCTCAAGATATGACGGGAGGGAGAAAGAAGGTTAATATTAGGAAATTTGTACAAGGATCAACTGTGCAAAATGTCAAGTGAGTCAGAAGCACAACTATTGACTTAAAGCCACTTTTTATACCGCTGTAAGGCCATCCATAGGTGAAACATTCAGTCTGTCTTTACCAGCAAAAAGGCTGCTTTAGTCGTTTGTACAAGCAGCTTACTGCATGCCACGTTCATGTTTATTTTCATGTAGCGACTAGTTGTCATAGAGGGATGTCAGGTGAAGTGCTCTAAATACCGACAAAGTCTGCAAAGGCAGGACGTTGTGGTGGATGTATGGCTAAAAGGAAAACTGGGCTCAGGAGATTGTTGATAGTGTCCCATGTGTAACCAGATATCAGTATAATGGCTCTGACACACATGGCAGATGGTTGGCCATCGGCAAGTTGGGGCTCTCAGTTGTTGCGATGTGTACCACACCACTGACACTAGTTGGCCATTGTTGTCTGTTCTCTAGCTTCCTAGTTACTTTCTTAATGGCGAGCACAGACGAGTGCTACCTGCTGGTACTGAAAGGGTTTTCCTCTTGCAGACACAAAACGTACAAGTTAGTTGGCTGTCGGCTGTAGTCTTTGCGGTATGTTGATGGGATGTGAGGTGACGCATCAGTCGGTCCCAGTCATAATCTTTTCCTAAACCTAACCAAACAGTAACTGTTCACAATGTTAACCGCATGTTTATTATTGTTATCATGACCACGAAGGTCCACTGAAAATGCATCAACCTGACAGTTGAGAGGTTTTCAAAAGTGGCGTGCTATTTGAGTTGGTAGGAGTGGTGAAAACTGACTCATATAGAAAGTTATGTGTTTGACCAATAAGTTCTTCTTTGTCTCACACTTTAGGAGTGGTTAGCAAAAGCTAAAGTGCTTCTTTTTAATGGCAAACTTGAAACCCCAAATGAATCCATCTGCCCTTTGCCAATTGGATGAACTTTTTCATCAAATTATCTTCTATTTGAGATGTCCTGAAAACTGACAGACAGTCAAACAAAATAGAATAAACCTGCCATCTGTTCACACAGCCCACCAGCCAGGATTTGTCACGCTAAGAGGTTTCCAAAAGATATTCTGTTGGTTTGCGTGTTTGTACTCACTGAGGGATGTATACCATATACAGTGTATTTGCGTAATCAGTGCTTTTGTTCTGTTTCGACTTGCAGTGGTTCAAATGCCGTCTCTCTGTGTGCCAAGTCATACAATTTATGAGCATTTAATGAAAATCTGGGTTGATCTACAGGTCATCAGACAAGTACAGTCATATTCTGCATTTTAAATGACACTACATGCCTCTTTGCTCTATTTCTCCAGGTGTTCGCCAAAGTGTTCAGCCACGAGGCCTTGGAGTCCTACCTCCCGAAAATCCAGCAGGTCATCCAGGAGAGCCTCCGGGTGTGGAGCTCCAACCCTGAGCCCATCAACGTCTACAGGTATGGAGGAGGTCCTGGATCAGAAATACATTCAGGAGGGAGAGATATCTCTTGTTCTTGAAACGATTCGATTCAAGGTTGTTGCGTTTTCTGTTTTTTTTTTTTTTTGGTGGAACCATTGTTATAAAGGATGCGTCATCAACAGAGAGTGTTGAACAAATCATAACAACCCGTAGAGGATAACACCGCTACTTCAGTTCAGACTTCAAGGTCAAGGAAAACCATTGTTTCCTTTTGGTTCCAGCTGGGATCGAGCTTTTTGGGTACTGAACTAATTAAATTTTTGGTCGAAGTGCTTTTTAAATTAGTTTCGTAAACCGCAAACCCTTTCTTTGTTGGTTGAGAAGCGCCAAGTGTTGTGGGTCAGAATATTGTGCAAACATTGTTTATCTTTTGTAATGTGAACCAAATAAACAAGTGAAATATGCGTATTTTGTCCTTGACTTGGAAATTCTGATGGACAATTTGTTGGAATACTCTTGCTGGCTTTTTGGGGAGAGTCCCCCTCTTCAGTTCATTGTACAAATATTATTACGACACATAGAAATTACAATAGATTGAAAAAACCTCCTCATGATGGGAGAAACATCACAATTACAAATGGAATCAGTTAAAACACAACTCGACTTGAAATGTTGAGAGATAGATCATCACTAATAGAGCTGCATTACCAGCGTTACTATGAGAAACAAGAGTCCTTTGATATGGACACAATACAATACTAAGTTCTTTGCACAATGCATCTCAATTACTGGATGTAACTGAGGTCCTGATTGTTTGTCTTCCCACAGGGAGAGTCAGCGGTTGTCGTTCACCATGGCGGTGAGGGTGCTGCTGGGATTCAGGGTGTCAGAGGAGGAGATGAGGCATCTCTTCTCAACCTTCCAGGACTTTGTTGACAACCTGTTCAGCCTGCCTATAGACCTGCCGTTCAGTGGCTACAGAAAGGTATGTGTCTACTTTCTGAACTTCCCTTATCCACATTGTCTTGGCTAAATAAATTGTGCTTTACATTTTGTGCATAATGAAAACCTTAATTGGTTTTTACACACACGTTGTTTTTTAGTGCTAAAAAGTAAATCAATGGCTCCTTTTCAAAAGATGTGGAGTTTAAGTTTAGGTTTGTTAAAAGCTAATAGGTCTGTTGGGGACTCATTTCTTTTGTCCATGTTTGCAGGGTATCCGAGCACGAGACACACTTCAGAAAAGCATAGAGAAGGCCATCAGGGAGAAGCCGTTGTGTTCCCAGGGGAAGGATTACAGCGACGCGCTGGACGTCCTGATGGAAAGCGCCAAAGAGAACGGCACCGAGCTCACCATGCAGGAACTGAAGGTAACAAATCCACGCTCATGAATCACCCGAGTAGTAGAAGAAAAGGTGTGCAAACACACGCTGGAGAGAAGCCAGATGCACGAGAAGCCACTAAATCGCACAAGGGAGTGTTAACACACACACTACAGATGGAAGTCTGATGCGTATATGTGTTCAAACATACACACACTCACTGTTTACCCAGTAAAGTGCTGCCAAAGGAAACCCATCTTGGCTGACTGAACACACACAAACACATCAATAATTATCATAATTTGTCCGACAAATCATCCTGGGATCGCAAGCAATGAAAGTGACTTATGATACACATCTTTATGTAAAATATGACTGCAGGGATGCTGAGCTGATGCCCGTAGTCAGACAGTAACAGTATAACACACACACACACACACACACAGTAGAGGACAGGCACACCCTCTATTTACCTATTAAAGTAATTCTGAGGAATTCTGTGGAAACTCAACTCTCTCTGGCTCTCTGTGGTTTCTGGGTTAAGTCCAGGGCCAAAAATAAGTCAACACTCCCCCTGCTAGGGGTCTGAAAGAGGCCTCCTGTACGCACACACTCACACACACACATATATAAATACACACTCAAAGTGAACTGGGGAGCCCCTGTCGCAGAGGCCCAGGCTGAAGCACTCTCCTGCAGTTTTCTGACGCACGCATATATAACACACACATGTCGGGGCGAGGCAGAGATGTGTTTTGACACAGATGATGGCAGATGAGAGGTTTATAATGAGAGTCGTGCTGCCCAGCCTCAGTGTTATTTATTCCACTACCTTAATAATGGGCCCGGCACGGCGCGCTGAATGTTGTTATTGGATACGAACGTCACTTTCCAAACGCTCTACTTTTCAGGAATTAAAAACAGCATACTTTTATTATGCACTGGAATTTTTTTTGGCCCCGTGTCATTACGAAACAAATGGCAAGCTTGAGGTGTGGGGTGGTGGATCTGTGCCCGAGAGTAAGGGCAAGTTCCCAGGTTGGGTTTGCTCACAATTTGGCTTAATAAATATTGACAAAAATGAAAAATCACAGATGCCTGACACATCTAAAACATGTAGGGTGAGAAAATCTGTTGTCTTCAATCACAAATCTCATCATTTTGTGTTTCTACTGCAGTAAAAAACTGTGATCATGGCTATAGTTGGGCTATTACCCTTCGGCACATACTACTACCATCTTAATTTCCATTCTCCCGACCTTTTATTCAAGTGACAAGCAATTAGGCCATCAGAAGCTGAGGGAGAACTCAGCTGGCTTGCCCACAAAATAAAGACAATTCAATTCAGACGACCCAGTACAGTTCTGCACACACTGTAAGTTTGTGCCCATGCTGAAATTACGCTTTACTTTCCATATCAGTGACAGGTTTTTCCAAACTGTAGTAGGCAGAATAGTGAAAAAAAAGGTAGGGAGACTGTGTTTAGAGTCTGCACATGGAAAGTTTTATATTTTCTAAACCCTTTGTGGAGAAGAATCAAACAAAATCCTTCTGAGGATATGAAAACAAAGGGGGCTCAGATGTTGACATTGCTCATCACGAGCCAAAACATTTGGGAACCAGTGCACTGAATCACCATCTTGCCTCTCTATCATCCCACAGGAGTCGACCATCGAGTTGATATTCGCTGCCTTTGCCACCACGGCCAGCGCCAGCACCTCACTCATCATGCAGCTTCTCCGCCATCCTGCCGTCCTGGAGCGTCTGAGAGAGGAGCTGAGGGCCAGGGGTCTCCTCCACAATGGCTGCCTGTGCCCTGAAGGAGAACTGAGGCTGGACACCATCGTGAGTCTCAAGTACCTGGACTGTGTCATCAAGGAGGTGCTGAGACTCTATACACCTGTCTCAGGGGCCTACCGAACCGCCATGCAGACCTTTGAACTCGATGTGAGTAGCCCAAGTATATTTCTCAACAGAAAATGGTAGCCACTCAGCCCTTCTTATAGGTGTAATGTATTATGAAATAGTAGCATCTACACTAGCCTCTTGAGCTGCCATTGTTGTTGTCAAGCAGTCGCTTCTCGTGCTGTGGCTGCCTGTAGTTCCTCAAAGAATGCCGATTGTTTCAACCCTTGTGTGTTTGGCCCCAGTCGCATAGCTTGAAGCTTGGCAAGATGGATTTGCGTGATCACTGGATCTCACAAATCCAACTCAAAGTCAGGTTTTAGCCGCAGTTTCTGTCTTTTTTCCAAACAATGGTGGCTCTGTTTCTTTAGGAATAAGAACATAGTCCTATCAAAATACAGGGTATACCATCTCATTTCAAATGAAGGGTTCCTTAGAAGTTACAGCATAGTCATCTGAGATCTTCATGAAAGGTTTGATCAAACCACAAGAAGCCTTTCATGCTTAGACAGAGAAACAAGAACTGAGTCATATGTTTGACAACTTCCAAAATCTCTGGCCTTGGTGCACCAACTTTTCCAGCTTTGATTACAGCAAGAAACCTACTTGCACCCTTTCAAACCTGTTCGAATTTGCTTAATTTGGCTAAATTTCTTTGTCTGTCTGTTTCCAGGGAGTCCAGATCCCAAAGGGATGGAGTGTGATGTACAGCATTCGAGACACCCACGACACCTCAGCTGTCTTCAAAGATGTGGATGCTTTCGATCCTGACCGCTTCAGTCAAGAGCGAGGAGAGGACAAAGAGGGACGCTTCCACTATCTTCCCTTCGGCGGTGGTGTCCGGTCCTGCCTGGGCAAGCAGCTCGCCACCCTCTTCCTTCGCATCCTTGCAATCGAGCTGGCCAGCACCAGCCGCTTTGAGCTGGCAACCCGGCAGTTCCCCCGCGTGGTCACGGTACCCGTGGTCCACCCTGTCGATGGGCTGAAGGTCAAGTTCTACGGCTTGGACTCCAACCAGAATGAGATCATGGCCAAGTCGGAAGAGCTGCTGGGAGCAACTGTTTGAAGGGCAGATGAGTAAGGGGGGGTGAGTGAAGTCTTGAGGGAGAAGATTGACGGAAGGAAAGGAAGAATTTCAGAGTTATTTTTTCTTCTCTACCTTTTGCTCTGCCAAGTTGGAGGTTCCTTTTCAGACTAAAAGAGAAGCTGAAGTCTTCGTCTCTTGTTACAACTGATGATGATCGGGACTTTCCTCTGAGAAAGGAAGAAGCTGCCAAAAAAGTTCTTAATTATGCTCTATTCTGTGTATTTTTTTAAAGAAATATACAAACAAAATGTATGTACAAAAAAAAGCTATGTAATATAATTTGAAAGAGAATGTGGGTTGTGCACAATGGGAGAAAGAGAAGTATGGTGGTACTTTTGGGGAAATGAAGTGTTGAAATTAGAAAAGTAAAAGCAAAGACGGTTGTGGGAGGAAGGTGAGATGGAAGAAACAGGGTATAGGATGAAAGAATATGATATATTAGCATTTTGCTTGTGCTTAATCAAATGCAGTGAACCATTTCAGTTGTCTAGCAGGGTAAAAGAGATGGATATATTGACTGAAAGTCCAAGATCTTCTGGTCAAAAGTTTTGAGCCAGAATTCTTTGGTGCAACCCAGATTCAACTTGTGTTTTCTGGCTTTGTGGTTTCCATCATTGATCCATCAAGATTCAGATTGTTTACTAGTTCAGAGATACAGTCAAAGGGATCATAGCACATAGGGTGGCAGGCTGTGGCAAAGATACACTGTTTTGCTGAGCTTGTCAGATTGCCGTTGTACCACTTCTTCAAGGCAACCGTATCATGATGCAGTAAATACTTCGGCTTAGATTTGAATTGCAAATCAAGTCAAGAATCAGTTCAGGCAGTGAAGGAAAATGGCGGCGCCTAGATTTGAGCGTCGTAGTTCTGATCTGATGATTCTGATGATATTATAAGGGGAAGAACACAACATTTTGAACTTTTGTTAATGGGCAACTTGTTCAGTTTCGATTTAAATTCAAATGTAGAGGAAGTTTTTAGACCAAGTAACTGTTCAGGGCAGTTCTTAAGGAGGTAAATCCTTGCTGGGAGATTTATGCAGTTGTTAATGTTTCTACATGCTGATTGATTTCATCTTGGGGTTCCAAAGTATAAACCCTAAAATGGATTTAGAGACTGTCCTTCCTAATGTCTTCCTAATGTGTCTTCTTTTCTTTACCTCTACTGAAAAACTTGTATCAGTCTCTGGCTTAGTATCTGCTTCCCACAGGCTGCCCATTAACATCAATTTAAAATGTTGCCCACATACAGTATATCCCATAATATTTAGGGTATGAACTCAGGTGCAGAGAAGACATTGTGGTGAAAAACGAATAAGCCTTTTCTTTTTGATATTTAACTCTCACTGACTGCACATAAATAATGTCACTTACTCACTGTTGTAGTTACAGAGCTGGACCAATTACTTTTTCTCTCCATTTACTCTCCTTTCTGTCCACATAAACAAAAATGATATCAGGGGTTTCCAATAGCGCTTGCTATCACTTGACGTATGACCTTCTGCAACCATTTTGTATTCCCCCGAGGAAGCAATTTTGGTGGTGCAAGCAGAATCAAACAGGAATTCCCAATTGGCACCTAGCAAGAAAAAAACTTACCGAATTAAGGTCAAACTGTAATGTGGTCCAGGTCTGCTTTGTAAACTCTCTGAACCTGTGCTTTGATACGTAAACTGAACTTTTCGAGTTGCATTGAGATCGTACTCTCTCGGACGGCATCGAGGATACAATAAAGAACTCGCTCTCACGAAGCGGCGCAACTTCCTGAGCTGGAGGAGGAGAAAAGACAGACGAGGGATAAGGAGGAGGTAGAGAGGAGAAGACCTACATACATGCTGCTTGAGTGTTGCTTTGTCATTTTGTGTTTGTTTTTATCTGTGTTTTATTTTCCCATCTCCTTGGGGCAGCCATTTTGAGTTCTGTGGAGAAGGTGACATTCTGTCTTGCTGCTCCTCCAATCAACGCTAAGAATGCAAAACAAAAAGAAATTCCATGGTTTAAGCAACTTTATTAGCTAAAAGAGATTTATTGTTTGAGGTGATTGCACAATCAGAACTCTCAGAGCTTTGTGTGTGGGAAGAGGAAGCTGTTTTTCTTCCTACCCATATATGGAAAGCAACGGAACTCTGGGACTTGTCGGCGGAACTCTCGGACATTCTAGAATCCTCGAACAGAGTTCTAAGTTCCAAACTGAGGCTTGAGAGAGACGGACCAATGAGGCTTCAGGGGAGGGCAGGGTCATGCTCAGAGGGCTTTTCTTATTGGACAATCCTGTTGTCCAATAGCATTCCAGATGGACTCTGCCTGTGCTAGACATTGTTCACTCTTTCTACCAACCACACCACTGATTTCTTCATGATAAAAAAAATATAAGAAATAGAATTTTTTTGCTGCTTTTCTTGTGTACATTTTCTAATTGAGAGTTCTAGTTTGCAATAGTTTGTATCGAGTGAGATTTGCTATTTCTTTCCCTTTTTTTTTATATATTATATAATTTAGCTGAATAAAATATTTGCATTTTGTGAAAGCAAAAAGAGCATTAATAGGTTATAGTGTATATTAATTTGTACAATATTCCTTTCTTTAGCAAGCCATGGGGAAAATCAGCTATCTACGTCTACTAATAACCTAATATTAATGTTATTGTACGATTAATATTGTTGTTATAAGATATTTGAAATGCTATTTTTTATTCTATTACAGATTTAGAGTTTTTAGCCTAAATGAGAAGGTCTTTGGTAAATATTGGATGTATTTAGAATGTTATGTATTTCAGTTATATTGTACACAGTGATTAAAATGTTAATATTGTTGATTTGATTACTGTAATAATTATTATTTGTTTTGTTATTCAGACTTATTATCACTGCATTTTATTTGATATTAATTATGGAAAACAGAAAGCACTTGCGAGGTATGTCTATTTTTTAAGTGCCATGCGACTACACTTCCCCTTCCTCTCACCTGTTGGTTTCTCTGAACCTGTCTTATGTCAATCTGTACATAATATTTGTATTTCTTTTTACAGGAAAAAAATGTTCATTTAGTTTAAATATGAATGTCTTGTTCTACTTTCTTCCATTCCTTTTTTGTTACCGTGATTGTTAAATGTACTCCTGTAATAAACTATAAAGTAAAAGGATATCTTGAATTTTGTCTTCCCTTCTTAGAAGTATAGCTGAAGAGAACATGTGTAGAAAAAAAACATCAAAGTTGGCAAAAATTTCAAGTGCTAACAAGTCAGGCCTGTTGACACTGTATCCTGATAAACTAAAAACACTAAAAGGCAAATAAGATCCAGATTTCCAAACAAAAACATGCACAGATACTCAAGTATAAAAGAAACTCTGTGTGTTTCTATAAACCACATGAAACAAGCACACAATCATATAAGTATGTGCACAAGCACATCCAGCATGCAAATCAAACAGATGGCAGTCAGTCTTTATGTTAGCGAGCTTGCAGCACTGAAAGCACTAACATGTAAATCAAGAATGGTCAGAAAGTGAGACCAGGTGCCTCCTGTCAGGTTAGATAAAGTGTTAATGGCAGTAAACCATTTAATTGATTGTGTTTTCTATGATGCACCAACCTCTTAAAATCAGTGCTATGTTGAATATTAATTCCAATATATGACAGATGACAACTACAGTATTACCAAATGTTGTTGCAGATACAACAACTGTATTGATGTTAACATAAGGCAAAGGAATATTTCCAAAGTTACCCAGATTTATAACATGTCTGGGAACATGACATAGGGTCATATATTCCCAGGGTTCAAAGTTCTCAAGATTTAGCTGGCAAAAAATGTGAAAGTGACAAAGGTGAGATGTTCCCAGGGTCATTTGTTCCTAAGGTCCGTTGTTCCCCAGGTTTTTATGGCACATCATGGAAATATGTTCCCATGGCTCTATGCTCCCAGGGTCCTAAGTTCCCCAGAATTTTATAGCACATCACGGGAACACGACACCGGGTCCTATGTTCTTGAGTTCAGATGTTCACCAGAAATGTATGGCACATCGTGGAAACTGACAAAAGGAAATAGGTTCCCACAGCTCTATGCTCCAGGGGTCCTATGTTCCCCTAATTTCATGGCACATAAAGGGAACATGACAAAGGGTCTGATGTTCCCCAGATTTTGATGGCACAAACTGGAAACATCAGACAGTCAACAGAAGCATTGTTGCTGCTCGGATTGTTTGAGATATCTGTCAAAAAGCAGAGCCCTTTCAATCAAACAAATTATCACAAGCTATCAGTTTCTCAACATAAGTGTCTCTGACTAAATGTCAAACAAAGATGAAATAATCTCATCAATCATTTTCGGAATATAGGATCAGAGGAGAACACAGATGCTATTATGTTTCCTAAAGCTTGGGCCTGCCTGATAGCTGTCTCCATTAAAATGTAATCAGGAAGAAACACAGTTGTGAATAAAATTTAACTGCTTTGTGTTATCTTTTATTGTAAATGTTGACTATTGTGTTATTGAACTTTTCAAAATGAGTCCAACAATTGGGACTTCAGACCCGTTATGTGGGGGAACACACAGAGAGGCGGTGGTCTGCTTCAGGGTCCCAGCAGATTGACTGACTGATGTCTCAATGCCTCTGTATCTGTTTTTATTTCCCGGCCAGCAGATCGCTGTGGTTTGTGAACATCAAGGAGAAACCGGCTGTGATGTTCGCCGGGAGTTTTCCTTTCGCTTGATGGAAGACAGAAACAAGAGACAGAGAAGGAGAGAGCGCTTATAACAGCGATGTAGAAAAATACACACACTTCAAAGACATAGCGCAAGGACACACACGGAAATGGATGAACATATCCACACAAATAACACGAATATAAAATATGACCGAAGAAACACTTGCTTAACAGTTTAGGCATGTACACTTGCGAATGCACACACACACAAACACAGCTTGTGAAAGGAACACAGAGTTCAGTTCTGTTTGTTTGTAGTTTTGCCGCCAGGAGAGACTGTTAGCCGCACTAAGTACTCCAAGATGAGGGAAGCTTTGTGTGTTTGATGGTTTTCATGAATGGACGGAAGTTCTGTGACTGAGTCGTCTCTTTTGAACCTTTCAGCAAGTTGAATATGTAAAGTATACATTGTGTTGCCGTGGGAGTGTGCTGCAAATGTTTAATGCATATTTACAATGAGCTGACATGCTTTTGATAGTAAAACTAAGTGTAAAATCCAACTTTTGAAAGATTTATATTGTCAAATTCTTCTTAAAAGAAATGATGGGAGTATTCTACAACAACAGTTTGGACTTTATACTGATGGCTTTTTGGAGATTAGGGTTTGGTGAGTTCAAATAATATTCACCAAAACAAAAGATTACAGATTTAAAAATAAATAAAAATCAACATTTGGGATTTCAATAATGAAACAACCAAAAGAATGAAATTGAGTTCATTATATAGTTTGGTTTCCTCGTCCGTCTTCCCAATTAAATCAATAACTTGCAGCTGCAGGCTAGCTAGCTGTGTCCTCTTTGAAGTGCTGTGTGGGACAAATGCAAATCCTGTTTTTGATTTTGATGGTCAAAATTAAAAGCTCATTTCAATCAATTTCCGTATTAAAAGTTCTCAACTCCAAAATTAAAAGCATACTTTCATCACCACACAAGGAAGTCTTTTATCCAAATCAAGATAACATTTTTAATCAACTAGAAAGTTGTGTATATAATTTTTTAGATAAAACCTAAATTGGTTCTGAATTCTTTTGGAAAACTTTTCTAAGTAACTTTTTCCCTACCAAGAATTGTTCTTATATAAACAATATTCTGCAAAAATTAGGCTCATAACAACGTTTGTTGAAGTATCTAAAGAGAGTACATTTATGTTTACAAAAGAAAAAAATCCATCTCTTTCAGAATTATTACTGTAATGTTGCCAAACACTTGGCAACGCTCTCAGCCTGTAAGTGGTTAAAAGAGGCACTTTAAGTGGAAGGTCTGAATTACATTGCAGCCCTTGCAACTGCGTCGCAGCTGCCAACTGAGGCGATCTACTGGACCGGTTTCACAACATTTAATCAGTATGAATCATGTACACACAGAAATATCTCAAAATAGAGCCCAGGTCTGAAAATACCGGGACTTCCCTTTCAGGCAACTAGAACCACTTGGCCGATTAACTTGATGATTAAAGAAAAATTACATGGTATTTTCCCATAAATGTGGCTATGTTGATTCTGCTGAACACCCGTACTTTGTATTTTGTCACCTCCAGGGAAACAAGACCCACAGATTTTCTCAGTAAGATGAGTGAGCCACCCACAGCTTTTCCAATAATAATAAAAAATATGTTATTTTTCCTTTGAAGCTGAGATATAATAATGTAAGATCTGGAAAATTGACCGACTTTATGTTTTTTCAGATGAATGACCACTGCTACAGTCTTTTTCTGGAAATACCAGTAGGCATTTCTGTTATTCATTTGTGAAGGACAAAAGGGGAAAAACCAAAGAACATTAATGTCAGAAAAGACGAAGAGAAAGTGACAAAGGACTGAAGGTAGAGAACAGAGAACTGGAGATTCCCCTCAGCTGTGATTCTCATCCTAGTTGAAGGATTAAACCAGTTATTATCCACCAGACTGGATGCAGAAGCACACATCTGAACCCTCAGCTGCAGGTACGAGGCATCATTAGAAAATACAGCGGGACAGGCGGCAACCAATCAGCACGCAGACTGAGTCAACAGATTGAGACTGTTGTGGGAGCAGAAGTGTGACGGTCCATCTGAGGACAGGATGATGTGGTGAAGATAAAAGAGAGAAAAATCAGAGAAGAGGAAGTGAATAATGCTAATCACAACTTCATGCCAGGACTCTTGATTTAATACAAATCCTGTGGCTTTGAGCAGTTTACCGGAGGTCAGATTAGTGGAAGTGGTTCACTATTTTTTTTTTTCTGTACAGAGACGAATGAAGGAAACAGAGAATTCGAAGATGGCGGTGGAAACGTTTTCGGTTCGAATCAAATTAAATCCTGAGAAGCTGGGTAGAAAATGTTTTATGCTGCACTGGGGGGGTTCAACACTTCTGTTTGTCCCTTCAGCTGCTTCTTTATCTAATTCAGTTCATGGAAAAGTCTTTTAAAAGCCTTCAGTCTCTTATCTTTTACTCGTTATATGTTGGTTCCAGGGATGCCAACACTGGAATGTCAGTCTGTTGGAAGGTCAGGTCAATCCAACTCTTTGGTCTGAACAGAAATACATCAACTGTTCGATGGATTGCCATGAAATGTTCTACAGACATTCAGAGTTTTCTTAGACAATGCATTCTATATTCGACTTCTCAACACACATGTGCTGGCTCGGCTTGACTCAGTTTGACTGAGCTGGACAAAGGACCATCTGTAAATATTCTTCCTCTCTGCGGTTTAGTTGAAGAAGCACCGCTAAGACAGCTCTGCTAATTCAATGATAAACATGTTTAATTTACTGTAGATCCTTCACAATAAAAGTTGTTGTAGCTGTTACTACAAGGCCACAAAATCACCTTGACTATCCTCAGGACAAGGTCCAGTACAGACGTACCTCGATGTTGAAATTGGCAATGGGAACGCAAATCAGCGCAGTGCGGTTTAACACGCCGCTGCCAAAAGTGCCCATATTGGTAATCCACCGACTTTTCCACGAGGGTCACTCCCGATGTTCACATTTTAGGTTTTTGGGTAAAATGTCTTGATAGATACATGTTGGATAGATTTCCATGAACGTTGGTTCAGACATTAACGTCTCTCAGGAAGGAATCTTTCGTAACTTTGCTGAAGTCTTTATTGTAACTTACCAATACTTTGGTTTATGACCAGGTTTAAATACCTGAACAACTGAGGACATTACCATCAACCAATGCTGTTCATGTTAAGCGCTAAACATAAAATTCAGTGTCTTATGATGTTGATGTAAACATGTAGCTATAAGCACAGCCTGTAACTGAAAGTAAAGCCTCACACAGCCTCTAGCATGATACTAGAAAATATCTAATCTGTCTTCTATTTCAGGGGGTTCTGGTTCTGGTTTTGTTGAATTATGTTTGGAAAGTTACAGCTCGCCATGATTCAGAGTTGCCTTTGTTAACAGTGACAATTGTTTCCTGATTTGATAAAGCTACAGATGTTTCCTGGCGATCGATGCACACATGGACACACAAATACTGGAATTAACTGGATAACGTTTAACTTATATTTGACTAGTGAGGCCATTTTCAATAAACAGCTAGTTTGGGACTAACTAGTGTGTGAGAGCATCCATTATGATGAGTTGGTGTGGTTGTAGTGTGTGTCAATCCAGTATGAGCATGTTGAAGCGCAGATGTATAAGGAGGTGTCAGCAGTTCAGTCAGTTCATTTTGTGAAATGCAAACACTTCCAGTAAGAGAACCTGAGTGTTTTTTTGTCAGAGTGAAAACCGTTGGCACCGGGCTGCGGGCAGAAGGAGGAAATGTCAATCTTACATGAATCGGTACATAAAAGAAAACAGGCAATTACACTTAATTAAATACTGAGAGCACAGGAGGAGTGTTTGGGGACAGTGTCTGGAGGGAAACAAGGTGAGCAAGGTGTACATGCACTTTATTTTTCCTTTAATTGTCTGTCTTGGCCCACAGGTGTTTCCTCGTACATGTGCCAATAGTTCCCGGAACATAATCTGGCATTTCAGATGAATGAGCTGTGTGAGTTTCTTCATTACACTATAATGTGGGGTTTCCCTGTATGATGGCCTGTCAGACATGTGTGAACTGCTCCTTGTTTGCCGTTTCTTTTTAAAACCATCTACAGCTCTGACGGGCAACACACATCTGGGCATCCAGCTGCAGTCTGTCGGTGACGAACTTCCAAAGAAAGCCCGGGTGACAACTGAGAACTGAATCTACTTTTGAAATCAATATATAAAACAAATGAGCCACAAGGAAATTATCTGGAACTTTGCCTTCGTAGTCTCTTAAAAAACAAACAAAGAAGAAAAACAAAAAGTAGACTGTTCCAGGATTGGTCGAGTCGATTCACGTAATATTTTGCTCAAGAAATTCCAGTCAGAGGAGTCCGCACCCTCCGTTCATCCATCAAAGACAAACATACAGAGAATGAAACTCAGACAGAAGGTCTTTATTCCTCTAAGTTTTCAGTTCTGGTGCACAAAATCTAGATATGTCTGCCATGAATGTCAAATGATAAGGAATTTTAAGAGAAACCATCAGAGAAAGAGGTTCACTTTCTAGAAAAAAATATATCAGCTAATTTAATCTTGTAAGCAAATGAGATAATTGTTAAAAACATGGTGCGATTTTGTGATATATCAACTTTTTGGGAAGCAGAAATGTCAAAAAATAAGAGATGTAAAACAGTTAATATTCATGATATATATATGTGTATATATATATATATATATATATATATATATATATATATATATATATATATATACACAGTACTATTTATAATATCTGTACAGTTGTTATGTTCACTACTGTTTACTACTGTTAGATCCTAGTTTAGCTTGTTACCATGCTAATGTTTTGCTAATTAGTACAGCAGGAGTTTCATAAAGTTTTGAATGTGTTTGGTCATAAACCAAAGAATACATTTTAATTTTGACCATATGATGGTGCTACATGAAAAGTCATGGGGGTCACTAATTCCCCGAAGCCTCATTCTTAGTGTTGAAGGATTAACTCAGTCAGCAATCACACAGATATTTTGAAATGCATATAGAGAATTTTTGGTTTTGTTTTTACTGATAGGGAAACTTTTGAGTCATTTTATTATGGATAACAGGAAGCCCTGCCAGTGACCCGTAGAAGTCCCTTGACTGTTGCATTTGAACCTTTTGCTTTGACCCCGTTCACATACTGAAGTCATGTTCTGTTAAAAATTCCTTGTTTACGGGATCCTTAATTTCCAGTAGAGACATAAAAGGGAAAAGAAAGTGAGAGAAAAGGCGTGACTCATAAGGAACTGGAAAGAAGAGAGGGAAGAAACTCTTGCATAATGTAATTGGCAGAGTAAAGAAAAACAAAACCTAACGACGCAGTAACAGAAACAGAAAAAAGACAAAGAGAGAGAGAAAGAGAGAGAGGGAAGGAATGAAAAGGAAGCCATGTTTGATGACACATCGAAACGAGGAAAAGCGAAAGAATACGTGACAGGAGAAGGTGATGACAGGGAGATAAAATCATAGATAAACTTTGGGGATTCTCACAGGTGTGTGTGTGAACTTTAGTTGAACTGCCAGAAGCTCAGCAGGTGCATGAGTCAAACAGAGTTCAAAGAACAAGCACAGGCAAACACAAACGCATACATATGTTTTTATCTCCACACTTGTGAGATCTGGAATTGTATAATGCATTTACTCGCCCCTGAACCTTAACCATAAAGTTTTAACCCTCTTTAAAAATGTATGAAATGGTAAAATGTCCTCGATTTCTGAAAAGGTCCTCAAAATGTCCAAAATTCAACTTGGTCCTCACAAAGCCCAAAGGACAGGAATAAAACACTCACACACACACGAAGACATATGCAGCTCAGTAGCCCGAACAACAAATAAAAAATGTTTTCCCTCTGTGAGTGAAGTGAATCCAACAAGTGCTCTTCCTTTGAAGTGGATCCCACATGACCTGCCATGAGAGCCACCTGTCAGTATTCATCACCTTGTAACAATTCTCTGGTGTTCTTTCACATTAACGTGAAGTATTCCAGGATTTCCTTACAGCGTATAACGGCGCCACCTAGCTCCCGAAATGTAATGTGAGTATACAGGTGAGAAAATGTAGCACAGATAGGTGAGTAAGGTATGAAATTAGGTATTTATATGATCAGAGAAATGTACCAAATGTGAAAATATAAGACCAGGAATCATGATTTTTAAACGTTTTTATAAATACATTCAAAAGAGATGTTTTTCTTTAATATTTAAGGTCACAAAACCTGAAAAAATGCAGTTAAATACTATAGAACTACAACTAGTAGTATTAATAATAACAGGTCCTTTTTATATTTGACATGTTTTATTAAAATTTAAACTTGGCTGACTTGAACCCCACAGATTGTGATTATGAATTATTGATGAAGATGGTCAGGAAGTTCGTATCAGGTTCAGACAGTGTATGACATCAGTCTATTGATCGATGGCACAAAGTCTTCGTGTGTGTCCAGTTTCTGCATATCCACTTACACATATCCATGTAGCTGTTTATTCTGTTTTCAGCTATTTTTGTTTCAACGTCTTCCTTTTTACAGTTTTCATGCCACACATGTACAAGGATTTGTTTTCTGGTGAATGAACATGACATGATGCGCTCCACAATGATCAACTTACAGAAAACATGACAATAAAAGTAAATACCTTACTCTGAAAGTGTTGATATCTTAGGCCACAACGTTCTTTGGGGTCTGATTATATGATAATGATATTGAAGGGTTGAAGAACCACGACAATCTTTTGGGAACACACTTTTTTTTTGCTCTTATCCAAGTAAAATAAATTCTAACTGAAGTGTTTATTTGGCATTTTTACCTTTATTTCACAACTCAGAGTGTAGAGAAAAGGCAGGAAATGTGTGTAGAGACACAAGTTATGCAACAGAGACGTTGGAATTGAACCATTGGTTCAATTGTCGGCTATGTGTGCCTTCGTCATTAGGATATCAGACAATTAACTGTTTCTTTACAGGTAGGAAATCCTGACCAAACCTAAGCACCCACATGAGAAATCAGCTAACAAAGCTGGATGAACAACTAGCTTTCTCCATTTTATTGCAGTGAAGTTTTAAGAGAAGACTTAAAGACCAATCTCTGAAAACATGCCAAAGTGAATCCATGAACATTTCCAGTTTTTACACAGCTACAATCCGAAAAGCACCACCTGATTATCAGGGAGAGACAGAACTGACTCTCATATTTTATATTCATAACTGAAAGCTGATAGAAGAAGAAGAAGAAGAAGAAGATGAAGAAGAAGAAGAAGAAAGTTGGTTAAGTTGGTTTCAATGGCGAATGATGACACTGACTTACAAGTAATGGATGTTATGGTCCACTTTTAGGCTACGTCGTTCAGACACTGAAGTGTTTTGATTTTACAGGTAGGAAATACAGACATAATTTAACCACCTAGGCAAGATGGCTCCAGAGGACGATACCATGATGTTCAAGACCTGTTTTAGCCCTCGTTTCAACCATATTTTTAATAAAACGTCAAGATGCTTTCCAGCTGCGTTTTTGGTGACAAAGTCGGGTATTTTAAGCCGAAACATGATCTTTTCCAAACCCTAACAAAGAGTTGTCTGTGCCTAACCTGAACGGACCAGAAGCAGTGTTTTCATGATATAAAACTGAAAATTTAAACGCAAAGTGTCAACATGGTTTACAGAAATCTGCCCAGCCAATAAGCATTATTGGGCAAAACTGGAGGAACAACTTCCTGTCTCCATTTTATTGCAGTTTAGTTTTAAGGGCAGACTTAAAAAAACAATCTCTGAAAACATCCCAAAGTGAATCCATAAACATTTCCAGTTTTTATGCAGCTACGATGGGGATCAGGGGAAGACAGGACTAAAGAAGAAGAAGAAGAAGAAGAAGAAGAAACTTTAGCCGGTTAAGTTGTTTTCAATGGCTATCATGGGTCTTAACAATCAATGATGACACTTTGACTCACTGGTAAGAAAGAAACATGATCTCTTCATCTTAATGCTTGTGCTCATGACATCACTGTAACCCCAAACCTTAAGAGGAGAGCCAAATGCATCCATAATCAATAGAGCTGATTGATAATGGAAAGCCGAACCCTCTACCAGTCACATATCGGCAGGGAGAGGAGGGCAGTGCTGACTGATCGAGGTGATCGGTTGGGCCTGAATTTTTAAGACCTCCTGCTGCATTCATTGGGATTCAAGGAGAGGAATGAGAGAAACATTCTGGGAAAACAAGGAGTCTGGAGAAACTAGTAAAGAGGTGGGAAGAAGGGTTGAGGGGAGAGAAGGAAGTAGAAGGAAGGTGAAGAGAAAGATTGAGGATAGAAGAAGGAAACAAGACGAGAGGAGAATAGGAAGAGGAGGAAGGAGGTAAGAAAAGAGAGAGATGAAGATAAATATCAGGGAGGAGAACTGGAAGCAAAGATGATGGGATCGAAGAATGAAAGGAGGCAAAAATAAAAGAAAGATGGAGCAAAGTAGAAAAGAAGATGATGAAAAAGAGAAAAGAAAGAGATAAAAGCGTGGAAGGTCGGAGGAGGTGTGTATCAGATTTGTGCCCTGGCTCTGCTGGCTAACCTCCTCTATCAGCCCATTAACATCTAAATTGTTGAGGAAAACTCCATTTCGTTATCGGTGCCATCGCACACACACCGCTGAGTATTTTGACTACACTTGCCCTCCAGTTCTTTGGCCCTTATCTGTTTTTATGAAGGAACAATGGCTTCTTTCAGCCGTCTGCCCTCCCTCTCTGTCCAACTCTCTCTTTCTCCCCTCGTCTTCCTCAGCCTCTCTCCATCCTCGGAATGCAGATTTTTCCGACCACAGGGTTTGAAGTTGGGCTGGAGGGGAGCTAATTATTATGGAAAAGAGAACAAGACACGGAGGGAACGAGGGAGGAAAAAGAGATAGAGAATCGGGAGGAGGAGGGGGGGAGAATGAGACAGACAGATGTAGGAGAAGAGCAGCGCTGTTGTTCATTAGCAGAAGAAAGACACACAAAAAAACAAAGAAAGAAACACACAGAGAAGTGAAGAGTTCATTTCCCATGCTTTATTTGTACTTTAAAGGGCTGGTGGGTAGCTGGGGCATATCCCAGCATGCTCTGGGCACGAGGCAGGGAAAAATCGTTGGTTCTGATCCACCTGACTTGGTGGACTTAGTCATAACCACTGCGATACAACCACCAGAAGCTCAAAAATACGTAGACGACTCAGGTTAAGTTATGGGTAAGTATCGTGGTTTGGTTAAGAAGAAGAGTTCAGACCTGCCTTGTAAACGTGATGTGTCATTTAAAACCGTCCACATTCTAGCAATCGGACTGGCTGGGAGGTAATTCTGCCATGTTTAATGAAGACAGGGTGAAGGAGGACAACATCAGAAGAAAGATGGAGAGACCTCTGAGAGTTGATGGGGCTGAAGATGGATGTTGTGTTTCTGCTCGCCTGGTGGGTAGTGTTGCTACGTTTTGCAGGCCGGTATTAATTTGTCCGTTGCCATGTTGGCTACAGCGGCAGAGGAGTTCTGAGTAAAGGTGTCTTGGGGGGGCGGAGTGTCCAAATAAGCACCGATGGGACGGGTGTGTTTGTTTGTGTGTGTGCAAATTCAACCATCAACAGTCGTTCCGAAGAATCAGTGACTAACGCTTTGAGGCATTGGCGTGTTATTCATGCGCCATTTGGCGAGGCGTGGCTGGCGTTGTTTAGTCGGGATGAATCAGACTTGTTTTCTTCTCGTTATGATCTAAACAGCAATTTTGTAAAGACCAAAACAACCAGATCTTTAGAGGAACCAATTCTAAGAGTGGTTCATTGTGGTGGAAATGTAATTTGACCTCGATCCGATCCAGCTGGACTTTTTAATAAATGTCATTTTGTGAAACATGTAAAGGATACTTCCTATCTCTGTAACAGAAACATCTTTCATGTCCCAACTGTAACAGCTGATAATTCAATCTCTTTTTGCAGGAAAGACCGGATTATAAAGCGTCGACTGACTGTTTTGACGGCTGCTGGCTGCTAAACAAAAGGTGTAATTGAGACAAAAGAAGAGGAAATATTCCCTCCCTCGACTGTAGACGCCCCACGTGTGCTGACACTCAAAGAGCTCAATAACAAAACCGGCATTTCCCATACGGAGCTAATATCCAGGCGGGCTGCCCAGGTAAATTAACAGAAGCCGAGCACATATTTCAAATACATTTTGGCCTCATTGATCCATGAAGCCGGTGAGTCTCATCAATACAGATTTCAAGCAGTCGAGATCTGAATGCTGCCAAGTCCTGAAAGCTTGTCTTTGAGCGACGTGTGCATAATTTATTTCACTGCATATGCGCTGCTGGTGTCCGTGCCAACACTAACTGAACGAAACTGAAGGAAGTAGTTAGCTAATGTTGCTGCGCAGCCATTAGCTAATACAGTAAAGTATAGCTGAATGATTTAAAGTGGCTAAAGCAACATTTTAGTAAAGGAGGCGGGAGGCGGTTGGAACTTTTGTTCACAGGCTGTTGCCGTTTCCTGCAAACACTGTGTGCCAAAATTGTCTAATTACATCGATTCATTTTTTCCCAGCATTACTTTAGCTTCCCCTCATATTACAGTTGAGCTCAGGAGTGTACAAATGTGGCTTTATACCTGCAGAAAATACACTTCTGGTGTAGTTTCCTCCGGCTCAAATGTCTTACGTAACTTAAAACTACTCAAACCATAACTGGGTTCTGTACGACTGACAGATCTGGACAGTAGCATTAACATTTGGTACCTTAAAAATGTAAAAAACAAAAAAGAATAAATAGAAAATACAGAAGCCTTTAAAGGACAAATGAGAGACTGCATCCAGATTCTCTCCAGTGTTCTTTCAAAATGCCACGTAACAAACGAGGCTTAAGCGAATCTCTGCCAACCTTAAATCTCATGGATTCTTATTCCTACTGTCACTGACTACCACAAGAATCCCTGCCTGCCCCTTATAAACTCTTAAATCCCTGATCTTCTGCACATACTCTTGAGGGGGGGGGAGTGAAGAAAGCGATGGGGTAAAATATTATTGTTGTCATATTGTTGGCTGGGGAGCCGAACGCTTACGATGGTCTTTAATGTAGTAGCCTGACTGGGATGTTGGTTTGTGTCCCAAACCTCTGCTGAAGTTCATCTGATGCCACGAGCGACTGGAGGGGGGCTTAAGATGCTGGAAAGCTGGCGAGTGATTAACACACACACACACAGATATTGACATATATACGTAGCTACGTGGCAAATATCAGTCGTAGACCCAAAAGAGATTTGTATGCAGACACAAAGACTGAATATAGCTGCGCAAATTAAAAATGTATGTTTCCATGTGTTTGGAAACTTAATGTGCGCGGAGATTTATAAACCAGAACACACATCCATCAGGGAGTGTGTTCTTCTGAAGGCCAACACTCATTTTCAGGCTGACCGGTTACCGTATTTTACGGACTGTAAGTTGCACTTTTTTTCATAGTTTGGCTGGTCCTGCGACTTATAGTCAGGTGCAACTTATATATCAAAATATATATGAGGAGTTAACATTACAAAGAATGAATGGAGTGCCTGTCAGTCCGCATGGACAGAATAGCACCGTCCGTATCAAACTTGCATCTGGACCAACATCGAGTATTGAGTATGTTGGTTTGAAAGTTAGCGTTACTAGGCTATGCTAACAGCTGATCGACTGGGCTAACAGCTGTTACGTTAACATACCTGACACCTATTAAGTCTGTTGTTCTGTGTGCTACTGTGTGGTTGAATAACTTGCCTTTCCAGAATAAATGTCTGTTCTTGGTCTTTGATTAAGTGAAAATAAAAATAGATGCAACTTATATATGTTTTTTTTCCTCTTCATGACGCATTTTTTGACTGATGTGACTTATAGTCCGGAAAATACGGTATTCATATTAGCACTGGTAATGGGGAGAAGCTGCTCTGTGATTGGTCCGTAAATTCAGCTGGAGTCCTGGTAATGACTCGCTGTGGAAGAGATGGGGAGAAAAAGATCGATTAAAGAAAGAGAAAAGGAAATATATAAGTAAAAGTTGGAGTAAGATGGTGGGAGAACGAACCACATCACGAAAAGCAACATGGCAAAAGAGACCGAGGGGTTTTAATAAGACAAATGAGAGGACAAGAAGAATCTCAAAGACAAGTAAGAATGATGAATAACAAATTTATGAAAATGTCATTTAAAAAAGAAAGAAGTAGAGACCATCTTAAGATGGGATCACGTCAGTCGCAATCTCCAGTTAAAAAAAAAATCTAGTATACTTAATTGTAGTAAAAGTATTATTGAGGTAAACAACTTTGTTGTGCTTAATTTAAAACATGTTTAATGTGGACTTCTAAAAGTACACTTCAATGTAATACCAGTAAACTTACTTAATCAAAAATAATAATATTGAAAGTGGTATTCTATACTTCGTCTTGTAATTCTTAAAAAGTGTATCTAAAGTGGGCTATTTTATACAAAGAGTGGCTTTTAAATATGAAGTATAAGAACTGATTATACATTATTAATCAACTGATATCCTATTGAAAGTGTCCTGGGAACAGATATATGGAAATATACCAGAGTTTCAACATTTGTCGAAGGGTACAGCACCAACATTTATTCTGGCAACTGGGTCTAAAGAGGCAAACGTAAGAAATGAAGAAATGAAATGGAGACGATGCTTGACGAAGGTTTCACAAAATACCAAGATGCTGCCATGCATGTAGCCACAATTTCTTTCTCTGGATTTGGTCGCATCAGAATTTATAACAGTGAAATTTTGGACTGAGGAAAGTTCAGTGGATACTTTCGCTGAGTTTAACATTGGCGAACTTTCACGTGTCAATTTGCACCATTAGAAAATTACAAACCGTCCTGACAGCACTTAAAAGAGCCAAGAGAAGAGGTCCAAAATGGAGGCAGATGAATATAATAGTTGTGTCAAAGCAATTTCAAGCATCACTTCGTCACCAATCATCAACAACCACTTATTTCATGCGTTAATGTTTTTTGGCCTCGGCTCTTTGGCGCGATCTCTCCCGCTGACCCTCGGTTTTGTTGAGTGCATAAAGATGTAGTGAGGAGACTAAAACTAAACTAAATAAGAGTTAAAGGTTAGAATAAAGGTCTGGAAGAAAGAGGGGAAAACAGTGAGAGAAAGCAAAATTAAAAAAAGAAAGAAGAGACCACGATGAGGGATCGCAGGCTCAGCTGTGATTTGGTTTGTGCTCTTGGCAAACGCACCGACATGACCAAAACCAAACCATCCTCCGACTGCCCCCACCCCATCTCTCAACACACACACACTCACAAATCACCCCTAAAATACATCCTTTCCCTCCCATTGAGCTCCGAGGGGGAGATATTTGCGGGGAGCGCCTGGTTTGAAAACAATGTACGTTCCAGTTCACTTTCCCGGCCCCGCGTGGAGACAAACAAGACTGTGGTCCCTTCCCCAGAGACTCATGTGTATGTGTGTGTGTGTGACCTCTTAAAAGTTTTCCACAATAATCAAAAGTGCAATCAAAGATGGAATGGGAAGCAAAGACAGAGACAGAGAGAGAGGCTGTGTTTCTATCCACTCAATTGTTTTTGAACAAGCAGAAGTGCATTTCTGGCTCCCAGGCTGAAATCGGGGTTGTTGCAGCGACCGCAGCTTTGCAAGATGCTGATCCATCCAGATGCATCTTCAAACAATATAAGTGGTGACAGTAGAGCTTTCTTTGGGCAACAATTAGCATTAAGGTCACCTGAAGTCAACCTCAAAACAACTTTTAAGGACTGGAAACAGTTTTTATGATCCATCAGACGCTTTTTTTCAGCCTCAGGATCCCTAGAAATGATGTCCATATTGTCAGAGAGTCGGAGAAAAGAGTAAACGGCTCTGCAGATCTTTGGGGAACTGTGGATTTTGGTAGTAAATGTGGGTCCGGCACCACAAGCATCGAGTTTTTACATTACTAATACATTTATCTAATGTTAATGTAGGGAATACTTGAGGAACCAGACAGATTCGTGCAAATGGTGAACTAAATTGTCCATGTAAAGTCTGACTGAGCGTTCGGTCTCAGCCATCGTCTATCTTTGTCAAACGAGCTCCAGGTGAGTTTTTGACTGAGTGTTTCTCCAGAGGTGAGCTCCGGCATTCCACGGACAGGACTCAAGCGTGATCCGTCACTCTTGAGGTGCCTTCAGACGAGCTGCTTTTAACAGGCGCCAACTTCTTGCCGACCAGACCCAGTGGCTCATTTCCAGATTCCTTTGAACCGCGACGCATCCCCGTGAGTGATGTGACTTAATGTGGAACCGAGTCCGTGAGTTTGTCTTTTGGAGATGCTCTACAACGTGTTTGATATCCCTCAACCAGTCGCCATGGGTTCTGCCAATGTGCGGTGGAGGAAACATCAAAACAGAGAACGGTTGACGTCCTACAAGACAACTACAGAACGCACAGATCAGGTTTGGTTTGGAAGTGGCCTTCTTTTCCTGCTAGCGAAACCACGATTGTTGACTGTCTGACTGTCATTTCACAGATTTGAACAAAAAAACAGTTGCACTTCTAATTAAAAATCTGTATCCAAGGAGATTTGGATGTCAACTACGCGAACAATAAAGGTTGGTAAGTAAGAAAGGAGTGAGAAAACATGTCAAGAAGGATTCAAGGTCAAGTATCACATGAAGAACACTAAAATGTTTGCTCAAAGATAAGAGAAATCATGAAGAAGATAGCTACGGAAAGATTTTTGAAGGATTATCCATCCATCCATCCATCCATCCTCATATCCTGTAGTCGAGTCTCGCTTCAACTATTGGCTACGCTGCTCCCAAAACTATGGAAGATACTGCTTTGTTAAAAAAAACAATAAAAAAAACAAAAAAACAAACACAAATACAGACAAAATGAGAAGGCTCTGTCCGTATCAGTTTCTAATACATAAATGAGCCTCGAGCAGGGTATTCTGGATGCCCTTCTGTCCTAGCAACGCTTTCCAGCTCTTCCCGGGGATCCCGAAGCGTTCCCAGTCCAGATGAGGTGTGTAATCTCTCCAGCGGGTTCTGGGTCTGCCCCGGGGTCTCCTCCCCAGTTGTTTGTGCCTGGAAAAAGGGATTTGAAGCAACTCTTGATGTTCACCAACAATTCTGTCCAAGAAAGCATGAAGCACAGACATTATAAGGTGACACTAACAGTTGCTCCCAGTCTGACAGCTTGACGTCAAAATGCCAAATGCAAATTTAAACCGGCATCTGTTGCCTCGATGATCTCTGAATGTGACATTGCTGAATCCCCGTTTGCTGGTAATGTCACGACTCCGAGCCGAATCTGTTTACAATTTGTAGACGGAGCGGAATTCGCTCTGGGTACAATTGTTCTTCATGCCAATAACGCACACTGGAAATGAAAGATAATTAAATGACAGAAGAATAAAAAGACAGAACCGGAGAGAATAAAAGTGTCACCGAGCGCAGAGGGTATGACCTGAAAGTTGGAAGCTGGGAGATAGAACAAACCCTGACGACGCAAGTTTCCAATTTACGCTAATTGTTACAAGATGATCCAGAGAAGAACAGTGCTGTGTGTGTGTGTGTGTGTGTGTGTGTGTGTGTGTGTGTGTGTGAGTGAGAGAGAGAGAGAGAGTGTGTTAAACGTTCAAGAAGGCTGATGACACATTTGTTAGAATAGAAGCCCGTAATAAAGTAGAACAAAACAGTGGGGGGGGGAGAAAAAAGAAGGAATGAATAAGAGGAAAGATAAACAGATGCACGGACAGTCGGGGCACTCGCAGTTTTCAGTGATCAACAAACCTTCTCTGAAATCATAAGAAGTCACACAAAGATTAAATATCGAATGGCAAATTGTTGAATTCCTCAAATCAGGTGATTCCTTGATCACCTTGTGCCTTAAAACAAGGCTTCTTCTTACTGAATAAAGAACATTTCTTTGACAGTTTGGACTTCAAATCATCGAATCAGTGCTCATTTTTAACATTATTTTTATGTTCTTAAAAATAATGTTATGTTCGAAGGTTTATTCACTGCAAGTTGCACATTTAAGGGGACTTCCTAGACTCATATTGCCCGACTCAGCTCTTCACTTGACTAAACTGTCGTCATTCTAATCTGTACATTTATCAGTCGATGCCGTTTTTACAAGTTGAACTGTGAAAATAAAAACAAAGGCACAAAGGTTGGTGGTGGGCAAATCTTGGCAACTTTTTGATCGATTGTCAAGAAGTCGGTCCAGATATTCGGGGCACTATTCCAGAGAAATATCCCAACACATACCAAATGGAGTGGCACAAAATTTGGTATAAATGTTCATTATTTGCAGACGATGCGTGATATGAACTCTGCTGCTCCCCGGACTTTTTATCCAGCGCTTTAATGGATTCAAATTTCAGCCTCAGCTGTATTTTGTGTTTACTATCTTTAAGCTAATTTAATTTAAGTGTTTTTTGTTTGTCTTAGTGCTGAACCGGTCCATCAAACTACAGAGCATCTTCAACCCAATTGCAAGTATTCGCTAAGTACATTTCTGCAAATCCACATATACATTTTAACTCAACGTTTCTTTATGTTTATGTTTCTATTTCTGTGCTTATGCGCTAGTTCGGTTTAGGCAAAAGAAACCCAACTTATTTAGTGGGTTAGTGAGAAAGCAAAGGAAGTTCAAGATGATAACTCCAATTCTTCGAGCTTTGTTGTCTTTTTTTGTGCACAATGCAGCACATTTTCTCATATTTGACGCCATGAAATGATAAACTAGGATCGTGACCCGATGAGCTAATACTCCGCCGCTGCGCGCAAGTAATTTAAAACTTCATTGAAACAAGTGAGAACCAGCTGAATGAAGAAACTCCAGGGCACAATCAAATACGGGATGGATGAGAAGTTAGCGATTTTGATGAAAACTGAATGTCCACTGGTAGTGTTGACGCCATCGGCTTCTTTCTCATCATGTTTTCTTCTTCTTCTTCTTCTTCTTTTCGATGGAAACAGTATGCTGTTATTTAGACAGCGGAGCCTCTCCCAGCTTGTATCACTGGGTGTTTGTGTGCCTTCAATTCTGCTATTTTCACAGGGATACTAACAGGATTTAGCCGAGCCATTTCACCATTAAGCTAATTATACTCTGTCTGCACACACACACACCGACCTCCAATCAGCGATCTGATATCCGATCCCCTCCACCTGACGGCTTCCAGCTCCTTGTCCGGAAAACCCGACCCTCACACTCACACACTCGGCTATTTTCCTAGACTGGCATTCGGAGCTTATTCCCAATTATCCTAACTACCGTGAAAAACACACAGAGACGCATGCTTGAATACACAGACAGACACATAAATACATGAACACTCACAGAAACATAGACACACACACACACACACACACAGTGTTGGAAGCCTCTCTCGGGCCGGGCTGAATCTTGGGTGGACATTTCGGTTTGTGTCCAAAAGCGAATTAACTGATACAAGTTAAAATGTCAACAAACATTCACAATGGAGCCTTTTATAAATCACACTGTGAGAGAAGGAGAGACAGAGGAGGACGAAGGAAGTGGAAAATACAGAAAAAAGGTACACGCTACCAAGAATTAACAGGGAGGGATCCTTTGGAGACAGATATTGAGAAATTTAAGGGATTGGAAGAAAATAAAAACTGCCACAGATTAATATATATACACACATAAAAGGAGGATTTACGGCCTGGTCGCACCAACACTTAAAAAGGTGAAAGTTTAGCAGTGAAGACGACTGAACCATGAGATTATTTCGTGAATTTGGACACACACATTTCCAGAAGTCATTGACAAATTTGAGGGAACAAAGTCCAAAGTCTAAAATAAAGGATTCTCTTTTAGCAAAAAAAAAGTTATGAAACAGAGGATGAATATATAGATATGATAACTTTTGAGCTTCTTTCTCATTAGACAGCGAGCTAATGAAGTTATGCACAATCCCAGACTCAAAATGCTGAACTGTTCAATACAGGGAGAGTGGAAAGCATTATTGTGACCGTGGATGTATAACGAGAATCCGGATACGGCGTTTAATTTGTATGAATGTTCCTCAGCTTGACTTCTCGGGCATGAAATTAAACTGGAGGCTGGATAACTTCCAGTTCCCAGTTTCCCCTTTCCAAATGTCACAGGACCAGATAGATCAAATTCTGATCGCGAAACAAGTCATTTTACGAGAGTTTTACCGTTTTACAACCACTTCAGTCACAAATGTAAGCTTATGGGGAAAAGTCTTCATGGTTCCAGTGTGCATCACGTGATGTTGTAATCAAAGATCCTGGTTAAATTCTCGTCTTCTCCTCCTGTACGTTTAAGTGGTACAGATAATTTTGCCAACGTGAATTAAACGTACAATACAGAGTTGACGGTACATATTTTTGCATCTGTAAGATTTAGAACTGAATTTATTTCTTGTATTCTTGTTTCCACATGAGGTCCATGAGGCTCGGGCCCAAAACATCTGGAAGAAATAAAGGTCCAGGGGAGCATTGGCTAACGTGTGGACTCACACAGTATCTCAGACTTTTGCTCCAGTCCAGCACAAAGTGTTTCACCTTTTGACCGTTAAAATATTAACTTTTTCTTCCCCTTAGCGGTCAAGTTTTCTAACAGGCATTTAGCAAGATCTGTAAGATAACTGACGGTTAGCAAACTCGGAAGCTTGGAAAGTTTTCTCTTCAGGCACTTTAAAAGAAAATTAAAAGATGTATTGTTACATTATACAGGGAGCTGTGCTAGCATTCCCATCAGGCCCTCATATTAGCATTTAGCTCGCTACCAGCTACAAGGTGAGTAGCCACTACGTCAGCAAACATCTGTGAGTCTGAGAAAAACTGAAGTAATGAAAATGAAGTGTGGAGACGATCTTTGAGACGATCAAAGATGAGAAATTTGGTAAAAGCATGAAAACAGCCCCAGAGAAATCAAATAAAACACATGGAAATGTGATTTACAAAGACTTAATAGATAGGAAATGTGCTTCCATCAATCCAACATTTCCATGAAGATTTCAAATGCTTCGTATTAGGAAAAGCAATTTTTTAAAAACGAAAGTCTTCATTGACGCAAACGATTTTCCGCCTGATTTACATGGAAAACTCTTTTGATGACGATTAAATTAGAGGACAGGCTCTCCGATTAATCAAAAGGCAGACATCTTGAAATCAGCAAAATGGTCACCGCGCTTTCCTAAACAAACAGAGCGCCTGGTGATGAAGAGTCCTAACGGTGATCCACGCGCTGGACATCTCACTTGGAGCTGCGCAGGAGGATGGAGAAGAAATTACACCCTTAATATAGATAGAAATCCATTTGTGGTCGAAGCCTGATCGACCCAAACGCTCCACTGCGAGACAAATCAAATGTGGCTTTGGAAACGTCGAGAAAGATCTGTAAAATATGTCTGCGAGAGCCTCCTTGAAGGGTAAAACCCCCATTACTCGCTTTCATGTTCAGATGAAAGCGAGAAGCTTCGCCAACATGTAGCCTACAGTTTCCATCCTGAGTCGGGAGGGGAGAGGCTTTTATTTTGAAAAAGCTCCTGAGACTTATTTATTTGTGTCAGGCAAGGTGATGGAAACAGTGAGAAACGCAGCGAAAAAGAGGAGAAGGTGGACATATTTATCCCTCGGTTCACATTAGACAGAGAACAGGTCACTGGTTAACGCACACACACACACACACACACACACACACAGTATCAGAGGGAAAAGACTCAGTGTTTTCTCCTGCTGGCTAACGGCTCTAAAGCCAAACAAGATGATAAATTCATTTAGAGCAACAATGCTTCCACTGTGCTCTGCAGGGCCCAACAATTTGTGTGTGTGTTTGTGTGTGTGTGTGTGTGTGTGTGTGTGTGACAGAGAGAGGAGTCGAATGTGTTTCAGTGTGAATTGAGAGCGAGACAATTTGACCTCGTTTCCCACAAAGACTTCTGCCTGATTCCACGTTAACTTCGCCAAAATATACCTGATGCTAATATTGTTCATCGTCACGGGACGAAGAATCAACAGATTCTGAATCACACATTTTGTCCGCGTTGTTGTAAAGTAAAGCACACGGAGGTCGTGCCCAGCTGAGATTCATCTACCTGAACGAGAGCATCCAATGAAACCAACTTGACGCGTCCGAGTTGCCGCGTTTCCATGAAGCATTTTGAAGAATACGGCATCACAGATTTTACGGGCTTCTTCTAATTCGCAAAGAAAAGTTTGTGCACTCGCTCGAGGTGTTAAATCTTTCTCCAGAATCACTGACAAGATGAGGAAGAACAAGCTTAAACAATTACCATAGATGAAGCTTTGAACTATTCTTATTTACCGTAATTTTCAACAACCATGATCGTTCGCACTCTCAACTTTTGTCTTGGATTACTACGTAATAAACGTACCTTATCTTAATACAGTATTGTAAGAGAATAAGAGGGGAATGAGTCAGAGAAATGCGTCTGCCACTAACCACTGAGCAATCTGCTCCATCACATGTCCAGCATCCACTCACAGCGCTGGATATCTTGGAGCGACTGCCCGTCACCCTTGTACACATTTCCCTCTCCGGGAACAATCCCACCCGGGTTGTGGAGTCCTTCTCCCGGCACGTCCACCAAGTGCTCCAAAAAGGGGTCTGGCTGCGACGGACTAATCAGGTTTGTGTTCACAGTAAAGTGATCCGTGTTTTTGATTGATGACTGTTTTCACTCTTCCCACCGGCCATGCCCACAGCTCGGTGGAGCAAAGTGGTTTGGAGACTCGGTTTCGTGATCGATTCGAGAGAGACGTACTTTCTCTCGGTAATTTCTTTAACCTTGAACTGAACCCGATGACAGACGATCACTCTCTTTCTCTCTTCACACTCGCAAAAAATTGCAAAAGACTCTTTAAGCCCGGGCAGGTGCCTCGCCGCAAATGCCGTCCTTGACGAATTATGTTCTCTGATTGTGACATCTCTCCCACAAAACACAAAGGCAGTAAACACGACTCCAATGCGTGCTTTTCTTAATTAACTTTTAATTTATATCCCTCATCATCCGCTTCTCACTCGTGTCTCTTTGAACACCATCTGCAGCGTTTGACCCAAAATTCCCCCGAGGCATCAAAAGCTCATCTGATTTTTTATTTTTTTTTTACGCAATCAACCAAACTAAAACCGCTTTGAACTCTGCATCGACTGACTTTAAATCATTGTTGAGAGGCGCAAAAACACTACTGGATGCGTGTTCGTCACATGAGGTAATCTTTTCCTCAAACCAAACCCTAAAGTCGGTTGCAAAACAGTTGCGCCACGCTACAGTGAAAACAGGAGCCTTCGTTTCCTCGCAAAAACCGCTCGGAGGCGAAGAAGCTGCGCGGAGGTCAAAGAGGCGAGAGCCAGCGGTGCGGAATTAAGGAGATAATAACGTGAGTGATTAATTACGAGATTGTCTGTCGCTTTATTTGCTCCTTGTCATCGGATCTCCATCTTTACCAGCCTCCCTCCCTCCTCCTCCTCCTGCCGTCTCCTCTCGCTGCCTCTGTCTTCTTCTCCTCCATCTCATCATCTTTCATCCAGATGCCATGTTGTTGATGAATTCAATCAGAAGCTCATTTGTCACTGTCTGGAAAACACACGGCGAGAGTGGAGAGCATCCTGTGCTCTGACACATTGCGAAAACAATCACTGGATGCTTTGTGTGCGCCCGGGCGTCCTGAGAAAACCCTTTGTCACGCACCTAAAAAAGGTCGAGGTTCGAATGGGAGCTCAGAAGTAAACACGGTGGTTCCTGTTGTATTCGGTGATATAAAACACACTTTCCATCTTCGCCTCCGGTGAGTTGGATTCCCCGCTCGACTCAGAAGGACAGCCAAAGGTTACCAGATGCTCAAAAACACAATGCAAATGTTATACAACCAGATACTGTATGAGTCAGTGCGTATTAGCATCATGCAAATGTAGATTCTTACTCCAAGAGGTTTATGCATGCAGTCATGACACGAAGAATGTCCCGTGACTGATTGCTGATATTTTGCATCAGCTTTTCAGCTTTACTGTTAATGCATCCAACTCTTTGGGAAGTTACTTTTATTCCAGCGAATCAACAAAGATCCAAATGGATTCTGACTCTAAGTTTGGGTTAAAATGCTTCTCAGTTAGTCTCTGTTAAAGCAGCGTTTCAACTCAATCCTTGGAGCTCCACCTGGTTGATTCACGTCGAGATGTACCAAACACAAACAATAAACTCTGGTGACAATCGTGCCAAGTTGGGGCTTAAATTAGTCCTATTTTTTTTGCTGTCTGACCTGGATTTCATCTTTTAGGCGCGTTCAATGCTTATAATGTCCCATTATTGTAATTGAGACAAGTTGACAAACAGTTTCAGCTGTTATGAGTGATGATGGGTGACCTTGAACTCATCACCGGACTGTATTTATGCTTGTCAAACAGAAATGTTATGTCCGCTGGTTTTTAGACCACTTAAACAGATAAAAGTTAAATATTTTGCTCCATCAGTCATCAGCAACGTTGGGAATCGTTACTTTTAAAAGTCATTATATTACAAGATTAATGCCACTTAAAGGTAAGTAAAACTTAACACGGCTGAGTACCAAAATCTCTGTCCAACCTCTTTACGACTTGTTGCACATGTGGGTTATAACGTCCAGACGGCGTGTAGCTATCGACTGTATCGGCTTTACAGCTCACAGTCTGTAACTCCGCCGCCTAATAATAGGACTGACAGACGCATTATAGCGTTCACAGCTCTTTGTTTTGCTAACAAACTGACAGTG
The DNA here is from genome assembly GCA_903131615.1 of Diplodus sargus. Lineage (NCBI taxonomy): Eukaryota > Metazoa > Chordata > Actinopteri > Spariformes > Sparidae > Diplodus > Diplodus sargus. The sequence goes on from CAEMYA010000035.1 coordinate 261,632, forward strand.
AACTGGGCAGAGGCGTACAGTATTAGACGCAGCTGTTTCAATGAAAACAGGACAACAAGCACTTTCCCTCCAGGCACAACTTGCATTTCACTGGTAAGTTGTTTTCGTCCTTTTCACCCAAAAATTCAAAATCATGGGAGTACTGCCACAGAGTAAACGCTGTCTGCCGCCTCACTACATTGAATTAGCTAGCTACAGGCAGCCTCATGCTGAGCAGCAGGGGAGAAACAGAAACAGAGATTGTATTTTATCTTTGTGGGGACAAAATGAAAAGTCAGATATGTTTTCCCTTAGAAATAATTACTTAAATCGCAGAACCAACGGGTTTCGTTACTTGTTACGACAAAACGTATTCTGAGCACTTTACGAGATTACTTTGTGACAAAGTCCTCAACACTCGTCGTCAGTTAGCCTCGTAGCATTTGGGTCAGCACAATAACTTGACAAAATGTGCGAAAGTTTCTAAAACACAACAATCGGTGGTCACGATGGTGGAGCTCACTTCAGTATTCCAGCGCTGTCAGACAAGAGTGTCAAAATGGAATGATTTTGCAAAAACCTCACGTTACATTCAGTCCCCACACTACCTCCTTATTCCCACTGTTGTTCCTGATTATATTTTCATTATCTCTTTCAAATTAGTTTTCATGTTGTTTGTTGTTTTGCATCTACATACCTCAGCAAATTACTTGTACGTGAAAACTTACTTGGCGAATAAAAAACGATTCTGAGAAGTTGATGTGCGATCTGCAGTGGCTGTATAGGAGAATCATTCACCCCAAGAACGCTGGCAACAACTGTGGACATTTATCATCATCATGACAATATTGTTTAAGAAAGAAAGAACATGTTTAGAGCCTTTGAAGGCGGCTGCAGGATGTGCGGGGACTTCGCTTTGAGGGAAGAGATTTTGCAGAAGGGGACGATGTGGGAGCGAGGACAGTGGAAAGAAGATCGATGGAGCGAGAAGTCGATCCAGGTGTTTTTAATTACGACCGCTGAGAAAACGGCGAGGAAGAGAAGAAAAAAATGAAAGAAAGAGGATTAAAGATTGAAAAAGAAAAAAAAAATCAATCCCTTGCAGAGAAGATTTTTCTGGTTTTGTATTTTTCAAATTATCATTCTGTGGTCCGCAAGTGGCTGTGCACATGTGAGTGTTTAAATGTGTGTGTTGCATTCTGAATAATACAATCTGCATTCAGTGACAACAGGGCCAGCTGTGTGTGAGTGTGAGTGTGTGTGTGTGCACATGTTCGGGCCCACGTGTGAATACATTTGTCTCAATGTGTTCTGGATGTAAATGTGTGTATGTGCGAGTGAAAGATATGACGTGAGTGTGTGAGAGAGATGGATGAGTGATGGCGACTACGTGCGATAAGTCTCATCGCTGTGCTAAGAGATGTTTTATCACACTGACACTCAACTACGACATTTAGCGCAGAGAAACCCACATCCCCTACACACACACACACACACACACACACACACACACAGATACCCAGTAAAAACATTTATTAGTCCCTAGATCCTGGTCGTTGCACGTCTAAGTATCCTTGAGCAAGATTCTGAAGTCCAAATAGCTTTGAGGAGGATTGTTTGGAAGGTTTAGTGTTTGAATTTACTTTATTGTCCCTTTAAGGTAAATTCATTTCAAAAACAGACAACATGAGAGACAGGTGTAACTGATCTTTCGTCAAAAAACCTGACGATGAGTTGAGAATGAGGTTTTTATAGATCAACTTTCCTACAAATTGGATCTTTGAGGGTGCTTCCACATCCGTGTTTGGATCTGAGTCAGCCTGACCCCAAAATCGGGTTTGTTTTTGCTTATTCTGAACTCAAGTGTGCACGGGCACGGTTCCAATCCACTTGAAAAGGTGGTCTCTAGTATGGTTCATGCATATTTGGGTATGTTACACATCAGGTGTGAAACCAACTGTACCAAAGGCCAGAAGTGGACCACTATGACTGTGTGGTGGAGACGCAACTGTTCGCTTCTTCTTCTTTGGGTATATTGGCAGATTGCAAACCAAGAATGTGCATCCGCAAGTGTACTTAGGTATGGACTGACATTACTAATGTGAAAGCAATCGTAGTCTGGCACCGTATGAAGCAATTGATGGGATACATAAGTTTAACTCATGCCATCATCTTTTCCATCTTTTCATCAAGCTAGATGGTTTTAGCGCTTAAACTAAACAAAACTGCCATCGTTTCAGAACAATAACCACACAATGATGAGATATGTTGTTCTGGGAGTCACTAACAGTCAAACTCTTCTGTCTTTTTGGTGTGAGGTTGTGTCAACATTGAATATGAAGCTACATCCAAAAGATGCTTAGCTTAGCTTAGCTTAGCTTAGCGTAGCTTAGCATAAAGGCTGGATAGTAGAAGGACCATCTAGCCTGGCTCTGTCCAAAGTTAACAAAATACACACCAGCATCTCTAAAGCTCACTAATTAACACCAGGTTTGTTTAATCCACTCACATAGAATTTGGAGATGTGTAGCTACAGTGGAGTATCTTCAGACACACCAGCACTAATGTGTTTGCACCATTTAACAGACTCGTGATGCAGCTCCATTTACCCCGTCCGTCTCTTTCACATACACACTCAGACAAAGCAGACGACCTTAGCAACGGTCACTGAGTGTACAGACACAACAGCATCCACAACACACTGATGTCATCCTATAGAAAAAGGAACTTCTCTCCATGCTAAGACACACGCGTTGTCTCACACATTTCATTAACAGGTGCGTGGAGATATTAGCGTCGCCGGGTTCGGAAGCTAACAGCACGGCGGCGACAATACAACTCATCCATCATTAAACACAACAACGGAGGGAACAACAGCAGTGACAACACAGCCACCAAAACACTGATGATATTAGTTCATTCATCAATGTTTCTTCTGCACATACCCAATGATGACATATGTTCAGACTCTAGCAGACGTAGGAATTATGAAACTACAATGTCGTTTTACAGTCCACGAAAGAGAAGGTTGGTTTGGTCGGATCGATCAACAACAGGTTGGCTTTTGATGATGTTTCCTTCCTATGGTCAACCAATGTTCCTCAACCTTTACCAAGTAGTTATTTTCACATAAAACACAATCTTTTCCTGACACTTCCCCAATTGTTTTAGTGTCAATACCAAGTGTAAACCCGGCCTGATGACCCATTGGTTTCTGGACTATCATTTCGAAGCAAAACAATCAACCAATCTTGGCTTTTTGGAGCCAGAAGTGACCGTGTTTGGATGAGAGGCTGAAGCTTGGGAGGATATCCTGATTGGATCTGACGTAGTAACCAAATCCTAAAGCAAATCCTGCTTTATTGCCTAATTTACTCTTAATGGGACCATAATTTATAAAATAGAAGAAGACTTGAAGCTAGAAATTGAGACCATAAACTAAACAGGAAACTAGCTACTGAGGTAATAAATTAAGCGAGAAGTAGGGTCATTTTCTCATAAGCTTGAATACAATTGGAATTCTTTTTTTGCAACCAGTTGGCTCACTTCCTGCTTGCCATTGGAAAAAATCCACTTTCACGTTGACTTTGCTTTTCAAAACCGAAAGTTTCATCCACTCTCCAACTGCCTATGGTCAACTGCCTATGTACCAAACTTTAACGGTTGATTTTTGTCTCATTCAAAATGTGTCAAATACTGACGCTATGGGTTGGTGGGGACGGTCGGCTACGCAAAGCACCAGCATGTGACGAGTTCGAAATGAGACTCAACAATCAACTTTCTACAAATGTGACCTTTAACAAGAAAAGAATGGAGGTAGAGAGAGGAGAGGAGAAGACACTCAGAGAACAGCCAGATGGAACAAGTAAAAGTGAAAGTGGAGAAAGACAGAAAGGTAGACCAAAGTGCAGAGAGAGAATAAAAGAGAGGAAACATGAGGAGAAGAAATATAATACACGAAGAAAAAGTGATACAACGATGATTGATGGTAAAAAAAAGAGAGAAAGGAAAAGAGAAAATGGAAAATAAAGGAAAGATGAGAAATAGAAAGTGAGAGAGACTGTGGGGGAGAGCTAAGAAGGCCAAATATGAAGAAGATATGTGTGGAAAAAGACAAAAACAACCAACAGAGGAGAGACAGAATAGTGCAAATAATGGAGGGACTTTTGTATGAAACTTTACGGATTCTGATGTATAAAATTAGACGGCAACAAAATCTCTTAACAGGTCAAATTAGACTGATGAATGGATCAAGAATGAAAGAGACAAACACCTCTCTCACAAAAATCTCCCTCTCTCAGCCTCTAACAGTGTTTTATTCATTCTGTGTAACACAAATGGTGACAGCAGCTCAGCTATCTCAGCTCCGAGCCAGTGGTCAAATCGAATTATCTTACATTTCAACCATACAGCTTTTTGGGCTGCACGGCAGCTAATATTGATGTATTGTATTCTGGGATTTAACCCGATCCAAAACCACAGCGGCTGATCCCTCAAGTGTCAAATACGACTAATACCTGGAATTAAATACACATCTGTAACTCGCAGACACTTTGTTCTGATGTATTTTAGCCGAGCAGCCGAGCGCAGAGCAGCGTCCCGAGGGAGGCGTGGAGTTACCGCCAGCCACTACTCTAATCCATCTTTGTGTTTGATGGGGGCACAAAGAATGTATCTCATATTATGTTTTCTATTAAAGTTTGCTGATGTAGCTGACCCATCCCTGGGATTACGTAATGGGAGCTGTTTTTGGGGGGGTTGGTTTTACAAGTTTTAAAACCAGTCCCAAGCTTCTTCAGTTTTTTAGGAAGCTGGGCCTCGAGAAATGTTTTGTGACATTTAAAACATCACCTGACTTCCCATAACAATGAGACTGAGTGTATACTGATTGGGTTGATCCTAACCTTTAACGGCGGATGCTAATATCTGGGTTAGCATACAGAAATAATCCTTGAAGCAAAGGGCCGAGTACAAAGAAAATAAGTGAGAGCTTTTACGATTGACTAGCACAGGTACTAGCCAGCTAGCCAGGCATTTTCCTTTGCGTATTACTGTTAGCACTGCTGTTACAAACACAGCGTTAGCAACACGGCTACAGCAAGCATCCCAATTCGACTGGTAAACCCTGATCTCAGTATTCGGTCATAACAGTAACTAAAGTAGCTACATCATCCTTGCAGCAGCATTTTTTTGTAATTTTCTCCACTCAGCATGAACCTCTCTGGGCTGTATCAGGGTAAAGTTTCTCCACTGTGCTCATGGATATAATCGGAGTCAAGCTCATGACTAGATCTGGGGGGTCTGATGCTGATTAATACCTGGAATAAAAGCACAGATCACTGTCTTTTAATAGCAGGCCACCTATAGCGTTTTATAACACGAGAGCCAAATAAAGCAGGAAATGATAATCGGCTGTAAAATCTTGATGTCTTATCTCGACTAATAACTGTTTCCAAGGTCTCGTCTTTAGCGAGATTCAAAGTGGCTGTTACACGTCGGGATGCAGACACTATTCTGGCCTGAAAGCGAAAAGGTTTGTTTTCTTGCCCTCAATATAAAACTCTCCAGGCTCTGTAACAGCTAATGTTCCTGTATTGTATTCCAGGATATAGCCTAATCCAAAAACCACAGCAGCTGGCTGAGGATTCCCTCTGGCTTGTGTCTCTTTTTCTCAGATCTTTTTTTTTTTTTCT
>CAEMYA010000035.1:267346-298397 GCA_903131615.1 Diplodus sargus
CAGATCTTTTTTTTTTTTCTTGTCAGTCCATCTTTGGTTCCAACAAAGACAAAGTGCACAAAAGACGTCTGATTGCAGGTCAGGGTAAGAAAGCAAAGGAAATTACCACCAGCCACCAAACATATGATGGTGAAACTTTGCCTGTGGGGATAAAAATCAGAAAAATGTTTGGTTGAGATGTTGGTTGAAACAGTGGCTGAGTGCGGGGAGTTTGAAGACAAGAATAGTTTTCTGCCCTCAAAGTAAATCTGTCTGGGCTTCGTCACAGCCAGTATCACTGTATTCTATTCCAGGATATAGTCTGGTCCAAAACCACAGCAGCTGGCTGAGGATTCCCTCTGGCCTCAGGCATGGCTAATACCTGGAATAAGACACAGATCAGTTACTCCCTCTGTCTCTGCAGATCTCTTGTGGGATTTTGAAGGCCGATACTGATGGTTTTGGCCCGGCGACGCCAACAAGTAGATATTCAATACAGTATCTCTGAATTTAAACTTCTGCTTTCATGCTTTTCATGCCAATATGTCCCACAAAATTACAAGTATTCAATGGAAAGGCATCTGAAACAGCACTTAGGCAATGGAAAAATATGATCTAACAATAATGAAATATGTTAAGCCTTTTCAGAGGTTTAGTTTCTGACCTTGTGAGATAATATATCACTTTTACGTCACCGCTTCAGCTGTGGTGCATACCGAACTAAGACAGAAGCAACTTCCAAGTTAATAAATATCACAGCTTGCATAACACAGGATATTGTCACTGTGCTCCGATTTTTAAATGTGGATGGAAGTATCACCAGTTTTGTGCACAAGGACAATGGAAGAGCTACTTTCTGTGGAGGTGAAAAGTAAGAGCGATGGCAGCATGGTGAATAAAAGTAGGCCTCTTAAGTCTTTGGGAAAAGAGTTCTGCTTGCATTTTGTTTTTCCAACACGTCCTCATACCTCAGCTACCAAATTGGTAATTAACCAATTTGGTAGCTTACCAATTTAGCTTACCAATTTACCATGACCGTAAGAGAGTTCCAGCGAGAGGTGTACTGGACACTCGTTAACGTCGTAAACTCAGAGAAACGGTTGCCGTTTGGTTAGGTTTCGGCACCAAAACTAGCTTGTTAAGTTTAGGAAAAGACGGGGTGTGAATTCAAATATGTCTGTTATGTAACCTTAGTTAAAATAAGTCGCTGCTGACATTTGGTTTCACGCGAGGCAACAATATCTTCGGCTGTGGTGATTTCTCTGACATAACCATTAACTGATACAGATAGAAAAGCAGAGATAGTCAAAATTCGCTCACAACTTTGTGTAATCAATCAAGTGATCAAAAAAAAAGGACACGGCTTCATTACCTGGCTGCTAGCGGTGATTTATAGGCTAACATTAGCAACCTGAGCAGTACCCAGTGCGGCATCTTCACTATGGGCTGTTAATTTCAGGTGTCATATACCATTACAGGTGGGGATGTAACATTGATATACGTCAAAAATGCTGACTGCCATGCACAAATCAGCAATAACAGTGTTACATTAGCTTGCTAGTTTGCTACTGAGAACTATAAGTGCTTATTCTAAAGAAAAGGACCATAATACGTTGAAATGGCAGAGTCCTCGTAACCCTCAGTTTGGAAATCTGCCTAAAAACGTCTGTTTTGTAGCTCGAACACTTCACCTTACCTGCAGGTTTAAAAATCCATGACCTGTATCTCACCCCAAACAACAGAGTATGATTATACGTATAAACATAGCCTCTTTTTCTTTTGTCTAACAGGCAACTCCTAGAGTGCGACCCTCACTTTGTCCTCTGTTATCACACACTCAGTTCCTCCCACATGTGTTTTCTATCTGTTGTCCTGGCCGTCTGTGAGTATCAGAGGCTGAGATCTCGGCTCACTCTTCGCATGACCCTCGCACTCTGAACAGAAGCAGGCTCGTACGCTCCAGAGGGACCGAGGGGAGAGGCTGATCGTATGTGTTACCAATACAAAACATGCTAAATACACAGACGTGGCATGACACGTTACGATACTGTCCGTTAAACCACTAATGTTATAAAAGATGGTGTAGTAATGTCTTTTTCAGATAATGTGTGGTGTATCACAACAACAATCTTAAGATCTTATGATGATATAAAGTGGTTTTGGTATAGTTTATTTACATTTAGACGAGAAACTGTCATATCGCGTCTCAACAGATGTGGAGGATCTTTGGGAGGAACCAGAAAGACCACATAAAGGCTACTGCTTTTTCCAAACAAAAGCTTATTCCATCAGAAAAACATTTAAAATGACTGTAATCATATAAAGATTTGACACATAATGACTTTAACACATTACAGTATGCTCATACACATTTATTAGTCTGCAAACAGCTGATGAAATACAATCCTTTCGTTGCCTGTGTTGTGTCAAGTCAAACTAACTGACTAACACTCCAACAATGTGATTGGTCACTGAAAGTGGTATGGTCCAAATTTATCAAAAGGGCCTCTCAAATATAAACAGCCATCTGTTTATTCACAGTATTTCTTAAAAGTTCAGTTATGACCAAACACCCCGGAAACCACTGACATTTCAACCAGTCACAAGTAGTTTTGTTAAGTACGAAAAACCAAACGTTAGCATGCTAGCAAGCTAAACTATATAATGTTGATTATCCTAATGTTGTACCTGCTGAAGGTCGACATGTCAGCTAGTAATTTAGAGCAAGCAGGACAAGCACGACATTAGCACCCAGCTAAAATTACAGCTGCACCTTTTTAAAAGCCTTTGAGAGCTGCTAGCTTGGCTGTAGACACAAAGTGTTCACTTTAGCATGGTATACACAATAAGCCCAGCAGCAGGTCAACTGATTTGGATGAATTGCAGGTAAAGGGGCAGTAAATTGGAATTGGCTCCAAAAAATTGGAGGGCAGCTTATGTCCGGAGTAACTACCAATCTATCTTTAGCTGTAGCTACTAGCCGCCGTTAGCTAGTTAGCCATGCAGCTTGCAGCGCTATTAACGGACCGGTTTCTGCCTGGACTGTGACCTCAGATTACAGGGTTGTCAGTGTCGGCAACTAGGCTGAACACAGCCTTCACGACCAACAGGTGCTAGTTTGAAAACAGGAGATACAGTACAGAGGTGATTTACATTGGCTCTAACCAGGACTCAAACCCAACTGTGCAGGTTACAATAAACATAACAAGAGAAAACAATATAGTAGAATGTGTATCAATAGTAGAGAAACTGCAGCTGATGTCAGATATACAATGACTGGCGTAACACACCTGCACAGTTAACACCTGAGTTGTTCAAAGACGGGGCAGAGAGAGAGAGGAAGTGGTGATGGCGAGATTGCATCTCCAAGGTAACAGTAACACGGGAGATAGCGTCTCGGCGACGGCGCACACCATGAGGGTGTGAGCGAAAACAATGTGTGAGGCCTGTTTGAAGATCCAAGCATGTGTATCTGCATCTACACAGGTGTGTTTTCTGACGGTGTGCGTCGGAAGGTCATGGAGCCGCTCGATGGGTTTTGTTATGGAAATAATAAAAAATACGGACGTATGTGTATTGAGGCTGTGAACGTGGAGAGTAAGACAGAATCAGCTGATGGAGGACGGGGGAGTGAAACAGAGGACAAGGGGGGGAAAAACAATGAATGGACGGTTGGAGGGGAAACAGTAAATGCTGTGTAACATTTATAGTTCAGCACTTTTCAGGGTCGCTCTGTTCACTGACCCCCAACACACACACACACACAAAATCCTCCTCCCCCCCTCAATCTATCTTTTTCTTCCTCAGCTCCCTGTCGGCCTGTATCAGAGCACACACACACTCGTGTAGTGATATATGTGAGAGGGGGTCGTCCATAAAGTTTTTTAAATGGAAAAAGTCTGTCCGTCTCCGTCTGTTGATTTTTACTTCACAACAAGCCGACCTGGGTGGCTTCTGAGAGGGTCTGGATGGTGAATGGGTATCGCAAAGTCATCACATTGTTGGGAGTTTAATGCACAGTATGTCAATTCTGCTGCAAAATCAAAATAAAACATAAGTAGCATTGGATCGTGGGAGTTTTTGTCAATTGATGTGAGGTAACGTTTCAGTCTCATTCACAGACTTCCTCTCCGACTCTCTCCAGGAAGTTATAGCGACAGGCGGCCAAATGAAACGCACCATTACCTTGAATATTTGGATTTCTCTGGTTTGAACATTTTTGGAAACATTTGGGAAAATGCGAGCAGACAACTCAACAAAATATACAAAAGAGTCTGAGTTGTTTTTGGACATTTTTAATGCTATAATCACTATCTGGGGACAAAGGTCAGGTTCCTACAATGTTAACCATTTATTCTAAGGAATAACACTTGGTTGCAGGATTGAGACACGGCTATTTAAGTCATTATATGAGGACTGTCCCGAGTGGACTTGACGTGGATCTTGAACTGCTAAGGAAGTTATCATCCGATCTCTTAATCACAATCTATTCTCCCTGCTTTCCACTGATAGGCCTATATATAGATATATATGTCTACACATGGTGCAGATTCGATTTGTAATGCTCAAAATCATTTTACAATATTTCCTTCTAAATGTTTTTTGCGAAGTGGGACGATAAATAAACAGACTGAATGCAGTAAAGGATCCATTTTAACACGAATGCAGGCAACCCAATCGCTGTAACAACGCTGTGATTAACGTCTGGTCAGGTTCAAACACTAAAACCACTCCGAGCGACCGTGTTGTGATTCAAAATACTCGGTTTCGTCGCCACAAATACGGCTTGAAAATGTCCCGATGTCTCATTTAAAACATTCCTGGTTTGGTTGCCACAAAAATGGTTCCACAAGGTCCTGATGGTAGATAAAAATTACAAGTAGAAGCTGGAGGCAAACCATGGTCTTATCCTTGAAGAGTGGTCTGGTCGTTGGCAGCCATCTTGCCTAGCTGACATGCCACAGCCATCCCCACATGATAAGAAAATCTACATATAATGAAGTCATAGATTTGTCTTAAGTTTTTTCAGAGACAATGACGCAGATTCACCTCTCTTTTCTACTCAGTTACATATTCAGGTAGTTTTCTTAACCTCTCGCCTCAGTGACACAATCTGCCATAATGGCCGCAGGATACACACACACACTCTGACACACCTTAACCTCGTTTATACAGCTGTCTGAGATGTGTGTGTGTGTGTGTGTTGCTGCTGACACTGCTTTTGCTATCCGAGCTGAAACAGGGGGAAGAAAAGAACAGTTATTTCTTTGTTAAAGATCTTAAACTTACACAATAGTCGAGACTGAGAGGAGGGCGAGTCGAGAAATTTCACTTCACTCATCAATCAGATTTGAAACCAACATCTTCCGTCCAAGTGATTGATTCATCCACTCCATAATCTCCCCTCTGTGACTCTCTCTCTTCACTATACACCCTTCCGTCCCCGTGTGTTGAGAGTATAATTATTTTTAGAGCGTTGTGTTGATATATACCGTACATCAGAGTCTACACGCTACATACATGTGTTTGTTTACGAATGAGTTTGTCTGGCTGCGCTCACGCTGATGGGAACAGCGATTTATATAGCGCCTTTCAAACACAGCAGCACTTCCAACTGGAGTAAGCGAGGCAAAGAAATGCTTTCCACATGAAATCTGGTGCTTTTCAGATTCCATGTGGGATTTCCACATTAATTATACCTTTCTTCTCTTCCTACCGGTTACAGCCACCTTTGAAACTTACCTTCCTGCAACAATTTGTCTGTGAACTTGGATCCCTAGCTTGTTAGCTAGCAAGCAACCATGACTAAAGATGAAGAAAAGATGATGTTTAGGCAGAAGACAAAGTCTGTAGCTAGCGAATGTAAAGTAAAACTGCTACTCATAATGGAATCTCTCATTTATTAATGCTAAGTTAAACAATTTCCCATCAGCCTTAAACACACCATCTGCAAATGCTGCGGAAACTCTGTAGCCTACTCGACAGAAAATATCCATTCCATGCAGAAACACCTCGTCCCAATTAGTAAAAGGAAATAAAGGTGCACAGAGAAAATTAACAAATCAATCAAGGGTGCAAGGTCATTTAAGCGAGCGAAGGCTACCAGTGACATTGCAGCTGTGACAGCCGAAGAGGTTGGTGTGTTTACCAGAACTACAGCTCACAATCCGCTGTAAACAACTGCGAGTAAACACAGACACAACCCATTAACACCAGACGACCTCTGAACACACAGTTAGGTGAAAATCATGCTAGCTAGCTGATTCTTGTCGCATTTGTGGTGTCTCTCTGGTTGTCCAGTGCACATAGGAGGACTGAATTTTCTGTCTTTTCGATGGGTAGAAGGCGCCTATCAGTTGAACTTTTATCCCCTTTCCTGTTGTTTAAATTGTTGGATGTATTTACCACGAGTACCAAGACCACAAAGCCATTAAGGCTTCCATCATGATATGAAAATGACAGGACTGAAACTGCAAGATTCATAATAATGCACCATTGAATCCTGTCTCCTAACTGACGACCACTGCTTTTACATGGAGGCTTAAATTAAGGTAGATGGTGACAGACATCCAAGCTTTCTCTGTTTTCTGGTGGGCTGTTGATGCTATTTATCTCCCTAGTCCACCAAAGTTTCATAATTACAGCAGTTCTATTGAAATTAGTCAATTTCTCTGAATAATTATCTTTGTGTATAAAGCCTTGCTTTGCTGTAGACTGTATTTTCATTTCATGTGTTCTTTCCATTGCAGTTTTCTCATTTCAGACCACGGAGGTCACGTAGACTTGGTCACTTTTCAGTGTAAGTCTGCCACTGAGAAACAAATGATGTAGTCCTCCGGTTATGCAGTGGTTTCTACTTCAAATAGACAGTTAGGACACACCACACACACAAACACGCATCCAGAATTAATTCTGACCAAAGTCCCTGTGTGTCCTCACCAATGGCAGCGCCGACCCTGAATCCGGAATGTGGCGGTTGAGACTATGTGTCCATCCTGTACGTGCTTGCGTCTGTTATTTCCTGACTTGCGTGTGCACATGAGCGACATATGTGGATCTGTAACGGTAATGTGTCAGCGCATGACATCACGGTGTGTAATGAGAGGAAGCTGGCTGCTCTGCGTGGGAATCAGATCCGATGGTCCTCCCGTGTGTCATCAGATTTTTAAATTTGTCAGTTCATGCAGACGCAGCAGGTGGTCTTGTAACATCAGAATGAAACTAAAAATCAAATGTTGTACGTTAACAAAGAACAGAACAAGAGCAGTAAGTCTCCACAACAAGGAGAAGACAGAGTGGGCCGACACTTGCTTATTCTGGCCGTGTTTCAGGACTGGAGGTCTGACGATGAGTGACGGCGGGTAACACACCAGGAAGGGAGGGGACGATGAATCAGAGAAGGTTTGGCCATGCTTATTATTATTCTGCGTGTGTGTCAGCTACCAGCACATACCAGTGGTGCAGTGAGTGTGCAAGCCCAGTCCGTCTGTAACCGCGAAGAAACACTTTGCACTTTCACCCTGTTTCCCAGTTTCAGATGAAATGCTTTGAAAATATTTCTGAACTTTCCGAGGAAGGCTTCGAGTTAAATGAGCTACAACTTTGTCTTGTCAAGGTATTGAAAGATGTCTGGAGAAAAGTACTGACATTAAAGGAGCTGCTGAGGTAGCCACTTGATTAATGCAGAACTTAAAAAGACAGGAAACAAAACTTAGATGATGATAAAAGACATGTACAAACTTACAAAGGAAAATGTCACAATGTTACAAAATTCAGGGTTTGGTATGTTCTTCTGTTTTAAGCGAGTGGCTCATTATGTTTTCGGAAAAAGGCCAAAAAATAAGATTTAAGATTTTTGGTCACATATCTGCAGTGATACTCTATATTGTATATACCTTTAAATCCCCAAAACAGCACATGAGAACAATGTTTTGTCACAATCAGTTTCCCTACAATTTTTGAAATATTGTATTTATCTTAAAGACAAAGCAACAACGAGCTCAGTAACTCAAATCTTATGCTAATGCTAATTCATTACAGGCAGAAACCAGAACAGCTTGACTTACACAACGTCTAGAACCAACTCACAAGCATTTTCTGATCCGCTGCCGCTATTGGCAAGATCAGTCCGTGGTTGAGGAAACTTAAATTACTTGGCTAAGATTTGAGTACATTAGCATCATGGTTAAATGCACAGTATGTTATTTTTGCCACTCTGGTTCTCTCAGTCAAACAACAAAAACGTTAGTTGCTGTATCATTGTTAAAACTACCTTTGCTGATGAAAATCTGACGTACCGTAACTCAGGCAAAAATCAGGTTCGGACAATCAATCAGGACAAGAAATTTCATTAATCACATTCACTTCCTTCCTCAATTTCTGACTCATCATCTGTTTTTTCCCCTGGCAGTTATTGTTACCTTGAATAAAATGCGTACTTCCTGGCCTTAGACATTGCTGGGAACATTTGGCATAATGTAAACACACAGCTCAATCAAAGATGTATCAAAGGTCTAGTCATTTTTCAGCATTTTAAAACAGACCATATTTTGTCTTTAAGAGAAACCGATGTTGCCCGTTGGTAGGGAGCACAAACCAAAATCACTGATGTTGAACTCAAACGATTGCATGCCCAAATATCCACAAGAGGTTACTTGTCAGGAAAATATAAGTCAGTTTATTTTGGATAAAAACAGTGTTGCTTTGGTGAGAACAGTCTCCTTGGCGTTGATAATGTCACGTCACCATCCCACAAGCTTTCTTCTTGATAAATGAGTTTTAAGACTGGAACGGACACGACCAGCTTAGGTTTAATGAGCCCGATTTGAATCAAGTGAAAGAATGCTCATTAAGAAAACTTTTGTTTAAGGCTCAGTTTGTCCTCATAAGCCCGCTCATATAAATGTTTATTTCATGCTGTGAACTGCCAACTGACAAGCAGAGAGAAGGTTTATGTATTTGTTTTTGACCACTCCTAAACATTTCTCGCTGACGCAAGAACCCACAAAGTAACCACATCAATTTTTGTGTCTTGACTACGTGACACACTGACCCCACGACACCAAATGTGCCCAACGTCCTCCAACGCAGTGACCGCGGAAGGCTTCCTCTCGACCCCTGTTTTGGAAAAATCTGTCAACTTCGTCATGTTCCCTGTCGGGAAATGACACGACATGTTGACAAGAGGGGATTCCAGAAAGCGAAAATTCAAGAATTGTATGTGATTTTTTTTTTTAACGGGGGTCTTGTGAGGGAAAGGGAGTTGGGAGCGCCACGTGTTTTTTTTTCCAGGACTGATTTCCTTGAATGACACTAATGATGTCTGTGGTCTGTCTGGGCTGCTGATGGTCAGAGGGTGAGGAAAGAGAAGGAGGGATGGAAGGATGGAGGGGAGGAGAGCGAAGTGAGAAAATAAAAGACATGAGGACAAGGCAAGAAAAACCAACAAAAGGGAACACCGGATGAGATGAAGATTGAGACAGAAAAGAGGAGGAATCAGGCTTGAGAAACGTAGAGGATGGGTACAAGTCATTAGATTGATGATGGAGAGCGAAAGGAAAAAGGAGGTGATGAAGTCCAGCAAGAAAATCTTGTAAAAGGAAGAAAAGATGGAGAGAATCAGAGGGAGGAAGAGAAAGAGGTGGGGTTCAATAACTCCACGTCCAAATCGTAGCCGCAGACACATGAATTCGTCCAAAACCTAAAGGCATCTGAAGTGCTGTTATATAGTTCATAACAACTGCTTCTATCATTATTAATAATATAAAAACCGCACGTTGGAATATGTTTTTCTGCCGTTTCACCAACCTGACAATTGGTTATACTCCACACAGACCAATAAAATCCGGCAAACTAGCTTGCACTTATTAAACGAGCACATGTACTCATGTACTGCAGTGGCCCAGCAATATGATTATGCGCTTTAACAACCTGACAAATGAATAATATTCCATACAGGCTAATAAAAGATAGAAACGGGGCAATCAATAACAAATAATAAATGTCAACAACTGTAATGAACATCACCACACAGTCTGAGTTGAGTTGAGTTGAGCGCTTTCCATTTTTCTTGCTCTTGTAAGGAGCAAAAACTGAACATCTGAGAAAGTTAACTGAGATTTTTTAACATCCCCACATAAATTTTATAATAATACTGTACAAGGGTTTGAGGAGGTTTTTAAGGGCCTTGAGGAAACGGACACTCAAACTCAAAATGAAATGTGTAATACTGATTCCAAAAAAGTGAGGAGGCAAGGATTTTATAATCAGGTTCAACCTACAGTACAAGACAAGACTTCCATTGTTCAAACAGATCAACTTTAGGTTTGTTGTTTTGTTATTTGGCAAATATAAATCCACATTTCTGGTGTATGAGTGCAAAAACATCTTGTGCAATTTCTATGTCACAGTTTCTACATTTTGGATTTTGTTTATTAGCTAGCCTGATATCCAAGAATGCATCAGCTACATCTTGAGGACTTTGTCAGCTCTGAAAAATTTGCTTCCAACTTTGTTTAGAAAACATGCTGCTGCTGGCTTCCCAATTCACTGAACCTTAGTGTGTCATTTTCATATATTTTGAGCTGTTGGGATGTAGCCTAATTTTAACGGTGCTAAGCTAGCTGATTAATCTGATTCTTTGTGGTTAATTAGCCACAGAGGTAAACTTGAAAACTCGACTTTGAGCCTAAATAAGAATTAAAATTTAGATACATAACGATTCGCCCCCTGTAGAGTTTTTTCAATGTGCCTATGCCATTAATTATGTTCGACTTTAAGCCTAAATATGAATTAAACAAGTTAGTTACATAAATTTGACCCCCTGTAGAGTTTTCATGGACAAGAAAAGTCACTCTAGAGACCAAAACCAATGACCAAGGAAGGTCGTGTTCATTAAAGCCAACTCAACTATGTACAATTAAAGAACTTCTCACTTTATTTAATGCCTCAGTAAACAGTTTCCTGATTTATTTATGGTCTCAATCTCCAGTTTCAGGTCTTCTTCAACTCCACATGATGTTAATTTAGTAAATTATGGTACCATATTGTCCCATGTCGCTACCACGGCGACAGATCCAATCAGGGCATCCTCCTCAGCTCCACCCTCTCGTGCGGTTATGGTCTTTTCTGGCTCCAAAAAACAAAACAAAATGGTAAAGTAATTCTGTGCCATCTTTGATATTGGGGACCTTTCTTGGTCTGACAAATGTTCCTTGTGAAGGAACACAATACACAATGTCACTGCCTTACTGTGATTAATTTTATGAGACACAGTGGCTGAAATGTGTCCATGATACAAAGTTTAACATTTCTGACAGCAAGAATTACTCAGACCTTTTGGAAGACGCGATTGTTGATGCGGATCAGGCCTAGGTAATTGCTTGGATTAAAAAGTCTTTGAAGACGAACCTGAACCTCAAAGCAGCCCCGTATCCTGTTCTTCCGTGTTTAAATTAACACAAGGTTCCTGAAAGATGTTAAAAAGATGTGGGACGGAGTCATTCCTCGGCCCTGCTCTCTGGGAGTGTTTATTATTTCATTGTCTTGCTGTGTACTCTACCGCTGAAATGAACAAGCCTGGACTCTGCCAAACACAAACACGGACACGTAAACTTCAGCTTAGTCACTCCGTCCACTACGCCTGATTTCTGACACACACACACACACACACACACACACACTCTGGTGAGCAATGCTGTGGTCATTTAAACCACAGCTAAACATCCTGGTACCAGACCTCAGGTTTGCCTTGTTGCCATGACAGCACAATTGTTAGTCTCTCGTGTGTATTATGGGATGGGATCGGGGTGAATCCCGGGTTAAACCACACATTCGCCTGTGTGTGTGTGTGTGTGTGGGTGCGTCAATGACCATCCGCTGCCACTGTGACTTCTGTTTACGTGTGTGTGTAGTCGTTCAGCTGCATGTGTTACGTGTTTTCTTGCATGTGTGTGTGTGTGACACGCTGCAGATTACAGGTCTGCTATGGGCTGGCTGCGAGGCGCGGTGACTCGTCACTGTATAAACACTAAGTAAACAAAGACATCTGACTTTTGGCTGCCCTTCCTCGCAGTCATATTACAGTGTAATAGTGTCATTCATCCTGCTGTGGTCGAAAGGGAGGCAGCTCAAGGCCGTAAGGATTCCTGCAGCAGTCCCAAAACATTAGGAGAGCTACACATGACCTAGATAACCATCAGTCTCACCTGCTTCAACGGGAAAATATGTAAGTCTGAGCACTTTTAAAAGCAGAAGTTGAAAAGATGGGTGTAAGGCTGTAAAATCCAGAAAAAGAAAGAGATGCCTTTAAAAGTGTCTTTAGAAGAGATGCTGTTGAAAGGAAGACATTCAATCCAAAAGAGTGTAAGATCCAAAGCCGGTCAATAACAATCCAGCCTATATTTGTATTTGGGATGTGCACGTGAAGTCTGTGTGCAGTAGGATCCAGCAGCGGTTTTACTGTTTGCGAAGACTCAGAGTCGAACAGAAGACGATAGAGTATGTTCGAGTATCTGTGGTGCTTGGTTTGGGACTCTATCAGTGAGAATCAGAATTTACCAGGCTGGTCCACACAGCATTAGGAAGCGAGATAGCAGTCAGACAGGCAAGAAAGATAACTGCTGACCCCTCACATGTCCCACACTTTCAATCTGAGCTGCCTCCATCCAGTGGACGTCACAGGGTCCCAGTTAAACACAATACAAAATGTAAATCATTCCCATATTAGTGAATCTCCAAAATTTAGGCCATGAGGCGAAGGTATGATGAAGGAGAGGGGTGGCATGTATTTGGCGCTCGCTTTATTGTTTGCAGTCGTGTTATTGTGTTGTTATGTGGCCACCTTAAGTCCATAAAAATCTCCCTCTGGACAAACACATGAATCCTGAATGTTAAAGGGAACTTACCGCCCAGCAGATCTGGCGTCCAGGTACAGTTACCAGAGGTTACTGAGAGAAAATACTTACCAACCAAGACCAATTGTTTCACAGTGTTGACCATGTGACAAAAAGGTCCCGCACAACAAATGTCTGTTACCACGAAAGTCCAGTATGCTCGTTGCTGGTACTCTCCAACAGTCAATGGGATATTTGAGGGTGGACGCCAGAGGACGCCTCTGCCTTTTTAGCAAGATGACCAAAATGCGTCCACCTTGTTAACCTGCCATTTCTACCCATCCCCTCTGAGATCTCTAATAGGTTGGCTGCTGCCCAGGTCTGTATCAAGACACTGCCACTTTTCTAGTCTTTACAACACCAGCGGCCCAGGAAAACACACAGACCAATTGTATTTGCTGTATTCGGCCAGTTGAATAGGTTACTTAGATACCTGACGGACCGAATCCCAGTCCTTTAGGCATCCAGACATGTTGGTTTTTGAATCAGGTTTGTCTTTCATTTGACTTTTTACGCACCATTGCAGCCTGTAGAACTCGAGAAACTTTAAACTCCTGTTGGTTGTGCAGGGGAGCACAGAGTGGTGGTCAACCATCTGACAGACCAACACTACTTTCCCCAAAGCCACACGGCTAGCGTTGCTAATGCGTGGAATGAAAGTCCTCCAACAAAACCAAAGTCAGTTTTATTTATGTTTGCTGGTACTTGCGGTATTTCACAATTATTTGCCCAAAAATTCATCAATCATTTTTTCTGGTCAGGCATGGCTTCTGTGACTCATGCTTTGTCACTACCCTTTGATGTGGTTGGTTAATACTTCTATTGGTTGTCATCTTTTAAAATATTGAAATGTATGGATGATTTCACCCCAATATGTCAATTTGAGGCCGCTTCCCAACTTTCCAGCCACAGTGGCCAACAGTAGCAGCCCAAGGCCGCGTCTACTGTTGTGGATGAAGCTCTTTGAAGTGGATAGAACAGCAGTCTGGAATATCTTAACTACTTGACGGGAATGAGAGTGACCTCTGCTTGGCCTGCAGGTGATCTCGAGACATGACGGATAAAGAGACACTAACAGAGTCTGCAGTGGGTGTTTGAGTGTAAGTGTACATCTCTGCGGTGTGTGTTTGTGTGCAGCGCTGAAATGTTTAAAGAGGAGGCAGACGGTTCCTTTCCAGTGACATCAGTGCAAGAGGAAGAGGTTGCTATTATAGTCCCGTGGTGTCTTTAAACTCCTATTATTTGTGTGTGCTGGAATCTTTGCAGGTCAGCCAGAGGCTAGAGGAGCACTTGTCCTTGTGTCTTCTCGTCTGTCTCGTTTTTTTTTCTTTTCAGGTATTTCCTCCCATTTCTTTTTTTCCCAGATAAGGAGAGGTAAACAGAGCGAGGAGAGGACGCTAATGAAAGCATGAGAAAGAGACCAACGGAGGGAGGGAGAAGTACACAGGACAGCGATACAGACGGTGCTGTCGTGCCAAATATGTGATTGGTTCAGCTCGATAATGGCGTCCTATACGTTCCAGTAATTGATTGACTGTCTGATCCGGTTCCAGTCGCTGATTGGTTGCGATGGCGTCGCAGTCCAACAGAAGTGTCATCCAGCGGGCGGGAAGAAGACTCCAAAGCAGGAGTTGACCAGGGTGCGCCGTGACATCTCAGGTCAAAACATAAAGTACTGTCCCACTGTTTGCAGATGTTTTTGTTCAATTATTTTTTATAACAATGAGGAAGAGTTCCCGAAGATTACGGGGTGTGGGTACAGAGCACAATGACTGAACCGAAGCCAAACTCAATGGCAGTGAAACTTTTTCGGTGTCGCGTTCAAAAACACGATATCGCATCCAGAGCTACACATGTGTCTTTTCAGGGCAACGTTAGGCAGATCCTAATAGTTTCCACATTTGACACAAGAGAAATTGATTTCTGCATCCAGATCTGTGACCAATTTCTTGTTCGTGCAACGTTATAAAAGACAACCAAAAAGAATTACGAGTGCCATCGTCTGCTTTTCCTTCCTGGAAAACTCTGGTGTTTTACGAAACAAACACAAAACATTTGATCAACAACAATTATGAATGTGGCAACATGAGCAAATTATTCCTCAGCAATCCAACTCAAGCTAATCAACACATCTGAAGAATGAAATAACGATCTCCTGCGGCCATGTTGGGGTCGTCCATGGGAGGTTGAAAGTACTTCATTTTAATATACTTGACTTAATTTGTCTGCGGAAAAATAACAAAGCAGAGACACAAAAGAAAACATCACAAGCTTGACATTACTAGAAAATCAGAAGAGCCCTTTGATGACCTGATAAAATCCAGTCTAATCCCTGCGAGACTATTCAAAGACATGCTGTAATGGCAGAAAGCAGACCATGTCGCATATTCTCTACTATCAGTCCTTTAAAGCAGCAGCCAAACTGGCAAACACGTCCGCGCTGGCAAACAGAAGCGAAGAGAATCCCAGAAATGTTGTTTTGAGGGCAGCAGCTTGGGATAAATGGTAAGTAGCTAAGCCCTGGTTAGGACTGGTTTGGCCCTGCGCTGGAAACCATGCTGCTGGGGTGCATCCAGAAGACACAGTAGGACGCTGGCTTAGGTTGAGATGAAACTATTGGCAGGACAGAAGACGGCTATAAAATACAGATATGAAGATGTCTCCATGTCCCTGATGATTCGTCCATCTGAGGCAGGGGCCAAGCAAAGGTCAGAGTGACGCACGCCGTAGAAAAACAAAGTTATGTGCACAGCGTGATTTGTCACCTCTGAGGTCGACTGTGGTCGAGGGTTATTATTTCTGTTATTGACAAATATAAATTTAACATACTAATATTTGGGTACCTTTGAAAGTTCAGACCACTGGCTGAAGTTGAAAGGAAACCATTGGCAGGCTAATAGACAGCAATGAAAAACTCTCGCTAATGATTTGTCCATCTGCCTCCAGAGGACGTTCAGGGGTCAGCACTCAGTTCAGATTTATTTTATTGCACTGTGCCTCCTTCTACGATATACATGACTGTTATGAAAGACACGACCCGAGGAGCCAACAGCTCAGTTACAAGAGGCTCAATTAGAAGGTGGAAATCACCAGGATTCTCCTCTTTATTTTACAGGACTGTCTCATTATTCTCACTCTCACCAGGCACATGTCCCATTAAATTTTATGGACTATAGTCTGAGATAACACAGTGGTGATATAGCCAATGAATGTTTTACCTCTCTCCTTCTGGATTGAGTGTTCAGTAGGCCCTTCCAGGAAAATATACATAAAAAGAGTCTCAACATTTCAATGAAAATGAAACTCCATCAGCAGACTATCCAGTGAAAAAAGATGACAGTGCTGGAGTTCAGGTGAGGCCCTGTGTCATTTTTGATTGGATGTCAAACATCAGCATTGTGCTCAACTTGGAAAGCCGATGACAGCAGGTGGAAGCAGCATCATGCAGAAACAAGTCTGCTTATTAAAATGTTAGCAGATGCAGTTTATGCACAGTCTCCAGTTGTTTTTTTGTCTTCATTTTAAAGGTTAAAGGTTCAGTTATTAGGTTAGGTCATTTTACCAAACCGGGGTTGTAAAAAAATAGAGTTAAAGTCCCTAAATGCTACATAAGACTTAAAAAAACATCTATCTTATATGTAGTCTGGTGGTATGTTTTTTTTTTTACATGAATTCTCACATAAACCAATGTTATATTGGTTTCCTCATCTGAGCAGACTTGTTCCTTTCACATTGCACGAAAAAATCGAAACATTAAAAGGCAAGCACAGAAAAGCTGGCTCGAAACTCAACTGCAACCGCCTCGATCTCATGAGATTGTCTTTGTCCGCGTCAGAGCAAGTTGCAATCAGGTTGGACTCAAATCCAACTGGCATTGATTGGGTTTAGGCGTTAGGAACGAAACTGGCTTAGAGTGAGAATATCAGGGTAAGCCAATGAAAGCCAGAGTAGGGTGGGTCAATAAAAGCAGTGGGATCCAAAATAATATCTCAGAAACAGTAAAGGACAGAAACAACACAGAAGACGGAACTTAAAGCAACAAATGAGTTGTTACGTCACCTGCTTGGAAACCTTCTAAGACTGTCTGATGAATACCCGTTTGGTTAAAGCATCAGTTTTGATTGAGGACTACGGCGACCGTGTTTTATTGGCGGTTGCACCTCTGAGTCCGATTTCTCTCCGGCGTGGACGAAGATTTATATCAGTGTGGCCACAGGAGAGGCAAAGCAGCTGCTCTCATGCAAACTGTGGATGTACACCAGCGCGATCACATAAAACCCAATCTGCAGAATTGGATCTAGAAAAACAGCGGAGAGATGCCAAGTGTAACCAAAGCTCTTAATTATCCCTTTAGTCTGGAGGTCAAAACTGACCAGGTCCATTTGTCAAGATACACCGAGGCTGCACCAAGCTGAAATAACAACTAGATACAGCCGGACAAAGGTTACGGGCAGTGCAAATGACTACAAAAAAGATGAATACACACATACTTAAAATAACTCCCTCATGACTGAACTGAGAGTTTAACACATGCTAGGATCCATCAGGGTTGAAATAACAGCCAGCACTCGGAGCAAACAGCGTGAAGTTGGACAATGTTTGGACGGAGTTGAAGTTGGCAGGCTGAGAGACAGCTATTAGGTAGAAAATGAAGACGTTTCTCCCTGTTGCTCATCGCAGCGACTTGGACTCTTCCAGCTGACTCGAGAGGACAGCCAAAGGTTACCAGATGCTACAGGGATGCTAACTAATTAGCTGAGTTGGAGGGACTCAGCAGCCAGCCACTTCAAGTGTAGTACAACTGGGTAACTTCTCAGGGAGACACAGTTGGATTCGCCATCCGATCGTAGACAAAATGTTTGGTCCGTCCACTCCACGTCCTCCACCCTTGTCCTGATGCTTCTCTATCCACTGGGTGCCGATTTGATAAGTGTTTTTTCCTGAGCTCCAGCATGTTTTTCCAATTGTTTCCACTGTCCTGCTTTGAATTGAAAAATCTTTCAACTTATCTTCAAGGCCACTTTTGGCGCCACTATCGGATGTTTTCTTTCTCTTGGCCTAGGACATTTGTCTCCTATGGATCACATCTTGCACCCACATCCTCCTCGCTCTGATGTCCTGGTGTCAAATAAAACAAACAAGCAAAGGGACACCGTCGATCAAACAAGATATTGTTAAGGTAAATAGTGAGGTATTAAAAATGCCTCCGCCCAACTGCATCTCCCTGCTTCACAGCACAAACTCCTTCATAAGCTCCTTGATCAGCAGCGACAATCAGCATCAACAGCTACCCTCTTCCCCCAATGAAAGACTACAGGCAGTCTCAAAAAGAAAAGCATGAGCTGTTCAAATTTTGGTCACCAATTAACCAGATTATTTACTTTTACCTGGAAGACTCCCACAGGTGTAGATCACTGAAGTGAATGATAGGGTGTGGGTGGGGTTACTGTATGTTAAGGTGTTTAAACTCAATAAAATGTTGTTGTTGTTGTGCTTCTGAGTCTCTGTATCCATGGCAACAATGATGGCGATGATTGATTCTCGAACGCCAATTCGGATTTAATACTTTCTCCATAAGTTGCTTTATTGGCACCTGCACAGTAATGTATTATGTACAGGTAAATATGTATGAGGTCGTAACAGCTGGTTCCTCAGGCATAGCAACACACACACACACACACACACACACACGGGACAAATAAAATGCAATCTGTTACGGGATTGTACGCAAGTGTGAATCTGTGATTCATCTCTCACACTCACACTTTAATTTTCCGTTCCTCTGTCTTCCTTTTTCCACATCCCTCTCTTTCTCCATCACGCACACACACACACACACACACACACACACACACAGTCTTTTGACCTTTCCAACACTTGAACACATTTAAAATCACACACTTTTCCTTGTCTTGTACTCACCATCTTTCCACACACACACACTTGACCTTTATAGCATACAATAGACTCTAATACACACACACACACACACACAGCTGGCGGGGGCAGAGGTAAACCAGTGACTTTTGGCCAACATCTGTATCACAGAGTTCAAGGAAAACACACACACACACACACACATAGACACACACGCCAATCCCATGACAGCATAAGTACATACACACCCATGAAGGAACGTTGACAAACAACATGATTATGATGATGATGAGGTCTTTGTTCGTGAACTCTGCAGGACCTGTGGCTGGCTACTGTTACTGTAACGCACACACACACAGGAAGATAAAAAGGTTCTCCATCACACTTCGCTCAGCACACACACACACCGACACACGTGGCTGGCGTCCTCCGTTTCTGTGAGGTGACTTTAGCTCAACATCTGTATCACCGAGTTTGGAGAAAAACAAACACACGCAGGGTTTATGTTCGCTGAGAGCTAAAGATGCTGCATGCTTTTGGTCAGCTCTGCTATTCAGCTGGCTATTCATAGACGACCACAGATTTATCACTCAGCACCGTGTGTGTGTGTGTGTGTGTGTGTGTGACTGCATACGTGTGCATCAGCAAGAAAAAGAAGATGTGTGTTCAAGAACAAGAATAGAGGGATGAGGATGATGTGTGTGTGTGTGTGTGTGTGTTTACCCCGCAGTCTGTGTGTTTTCCAGTCTGTAATCATGATGTCAACCCAGCCATCTGAACTTTAACAAATGTCCCACACTGACAAACAGATCAGAGACGCACATTCCTCGGGGGACCTTGAATGCATCACAGTGACTATATGTTACACAAGGAAAGTGGCAGCCGCGCACGAACACATTCATACCTGTGGTTTTTTTGGGATCTCCTCTGGCTGCACTTCAACCGGTGAACTTCCACTGACCTGCAGCTTCAGCTCGCCGACTGAAGTCAGAGTACTTTTACTCGAGTAAAGAAATGACGGCCAGGAAATCATAAATAATCGACTTTCGTATGATTTGCATGGTCTGATGTTTCCCCAAGAATGACGACAGATGACTTGGTTTGGTTTTGAATTTCGACTTGCATGCTAGCCTGGTAAGTCCTCGAAATTCAAGGCTCAGTCATTTCTGCCAGGAGACGTAGACTGATGACGTCACGACACAGCGTTGGATCATGGGAGTTGTTGTAGGTAGTTAAACAAACGCCGCTAGCTGATGAAAATCAATCTGACGCAACTAAGGAAGGAATGTTTACGGATGACGGAGATGACCATTTTACGTTTAGTCACGTTGGCGTAGGTTTGGGTAGGTGACCTGTTTTGGGGGGGTAGGTCATGGTTTGGATTATCAGGTAACGGCAGTCTACCCAATGTTTGTTTCCCAATTCTGTATTTTCAGTCTCCAGAAGAGTTTGCGGATATTTAGAAATAGGGACCTGCTGTAACACGGTCCCTCCCCACAAGGATACACCAAACTCTCCACCGGGATTGGGGAGTGACGCTGAGAACTTCCAATTGCTGTAACTCATTAACGAATGAGACAATCTGTTATTT
Source organism: Diplodus sargus (assembly GCA_903131615.1). Lineage (NCBI taxonomy): Eukaryota > Metazoa > Chordata > Actinopteri > Spariformes > Sparidae > Diplodus > Diplodus sargus. Next base: position 287,687 of record CAEMYA010000035.1, read on the forward strand.
TACATTTCCCGATAATAACAAGAATGAACCATATTTGTGGTCATACTCGGTCCTCGTACGAGAAACATAATACAAGAAGAAATCAAGGATAAAGTCGATTCAAAGAAGAAGAGAGACTAAAAATCAAAAAGAAGAAAAAGGACATTGCTAATGAGAGGAAACCTGACTCGTTTGGGTTTTGGGCGTCATAATTAAGTTTCGTAGTGGTGAGCTGAATCCCCTCGATGCCAATGTGAACGTTGAACACAACCAAACTGACGTGCGAGGAAAAGAAGGCTGAAGTGAATCGTCATTATCACAGTTATTTCAGACCATTTGCTTCATTTCTTCAGGATCTTAAATAAATGTGCTCTCTGAGACTGCTGACGAGCGCTGACGCTCCAGAAATTACACAATAAGCTTCAATAATCTTTTGGAGGCGGTTCATTGGACTTTTGGCTCGTGGAAGTCGCTCAGTTTATTCGAGCTTCCCACTCAAATGGATAAATGACAATTCCCAAAGCCGGAGCCAAGAACAGAAGTGAAAGCGATCAGGTGACGGCGCAGATTCAATCAGGCTCGTTTTCGCCAACGCTTCAGCGCGGCCCCTTCAGGAACGAGAGTGTTTCGTGGCAGGTTGCCGTCTTATGGTTAAAGTGAAACAGCAAACAGATGAGATGAATAAAGATGATGAACAGCAGTCATGCTGGGGACACACAAGAGGATTACTGAGCTGATTTACACCAGATTTGTCAGTGCAATCAAGAGGTGAGCCCTGATTTGAGGTTTGGTTGTGTAGTTTTTTTCAGAACTACATCACCCTCGTACCCAGACTGTGTCACTCGGACGGTGTTTGCTTCACACCTGCATCACATGTCGGTGTCACAGTGGATTCTGTTCAAACCTGACAGAGAGGAACACATACACTTAAATATAGTCATTACTTTCGGTCAAATGAAAAGCACTTCTGGACACCACTTTGTCCCCTCGAGCTCGGTGCATGATGATGGTTGATTAGTGACCGCCAAGCAGACTTTTTCAGTCTCTCTTGCAAACACATCCTTTTGTTTTTGCAGTTTTAATCACGGTGCTCGTTCATATTTTTAAGGCGCCACAAGTTATAATAGCAGCCTGAAAAGCCGGTGGTTAACACGACAGTTCAGAGAGTCAGACTGGATGACCCCGATGACGACCACAGGCAGAAACACGTCTAATAAAGTGTCACTTGGAAGAAGGTGAAGCTGTGCCACAAAAGTCGACTCTGTTTCTAGAACACTGCAAGTAGTTTCAACTCATCTTATCGCAAATCTTTGGTCTGAAGTCGGGCTTCTGGCTTTCTAGTTCACATGTGATAATATATGACTTTCTTCAATTTAAGTTAAAGTCCGTCACCGGCCATTTGACGGACTTTGCCTTAGTTCTGATTACAGTTGACCCGGTTAATTCCAGTTAAGAATCTGTCAAGTCAATTCAAGTCAAATGTTATAAGCCCAATATAACAAGTTTGACATTTTCCTCAAAGACTTCATGATCTCAACAGCAACACACCCAATTATCTTGATTTGGTAAAGGCAAACTCCCCCAAAAAAACAGAGAAAGCAACAGCGGCTGGATCCCCCAAAAGTTCAGTGACACACTGACTAGAAGTTGGTGTTGATTACACACTTTAATCCGAATTTATGCTCAAAACCCAGAAGTGTCTGCAGGGCTTTATTGAGATGTCAGCTTGCTTTTGGTTTCTATCTCAAGGAAATGGCACCAAAATCAGAATCAGTTCCTCTTCAAGTGTTTCCAAATGATGGCTCAATCATTTAAATTCATTTGACTTCCAGAAACGTTCAACTTTTATGGCAGAGAACGTTATGAGATCTGGTTTTGTTATCCAGCGTAGAAACCGTGACTGCAAGAAAGTCTCTTCATCCTCTCTGAGTCGCAGAAAAAAAGGGGCATCGTCTGCACTGATGTTTCCCGGTGACTCTAATCAGTTTTGAGTTTCTGTCCCTGTGCAAACACGGACCGGAGGGATGGAAAAATGACAACAAGAACTGGGAAGGAAGGATGAGAAACTGCAAAACACATCAGAATGTACTCTTGGCCCGGGCGTGGATTTTTTAGGAAAGAGGAGTCGGACGATCGGCGTGCTTGAAATACATTTCTACCACTTCCCCCTCGTCTGTCTCTTCACATGCCTTTGTTTCTCTATCCGTTTCTTCCTTCAGCCACTCTCTGCCTTTCTATCTCTGTTATTCCTTGAGTCTGTTTCTATATATGTGTGTGTGTGTGTGTGTGTGTGTGCTGTCACACAGTGTAAGTGATACAGATAGGGCGACCGCAGCCTATGATAACAGGATTACTAGACAGCCGTGTTTAATTTGAGCTCAGGGCAAATACAGGCTGAGTGTGTGTGTGTATGTGTGTCAGTGTGTGTGTGTGTATGTGTGTGTCTCTGTCTTTTTAGGTGGCCTCGCTTCCAGTAAGTGCAGCGTCTGAATTGGCTTCGTACCTCCACTTACCTTCCTACGTGCACGCACACATATTTGGGTAATACCTCGATATCTTTGACCAGTTCACTTATTTTTAGAAGGGATCGCGTCCAAGGAACATTCTTCTTTTGTTTTAACTTTCCTCTCTCTTTTTCTTTTTTTCTCTCTCTTTCACTCTCACACACACGTGTAAAGAGATCGTCCACGCTGTCCAAAAAGAAGATGAGGGGAGAAATTTATCCTCGCGTCGCTGCCAAACACTCGAAGACATGCAAACACAGTCGGTCCTCAGACACACACACACACTTTCCCTCTGTGCTGTGGTCGGGATTCTCAAATTAGCTGGTCAGCAGTCGGTCGTATCCGGGGGTGAGGCGGTGGAGCGGGTTTGGGTTTGGGGGGGGTTGTCGGTTGGATTCCCGTAACTGAAGCAATTTGGTGCTATTTTTTTTTTCTTTTTAATGCTATCTACATTCTTCAAATAACCATGACTCTTGACATTCCTTCCTCTCTTTGTTTCAGCCTCCCTGTCTCGACACTTTTATTTGAATGTTTGTATTTTTTATTTTTTCCCCCCGTGCTGTATCTTGTTATTTCATCCAATAAAACAGTGGGGGATCATTTAGTGTCATATTTCCGAAGGCTTTCTTTTTTTTTTGTCTCACTCATGTGCAGTTTTAGTCGTTCCCTGACCCAAACCTTCTGGTTTCCCACCACAGGACGGACGGCTAGCCTGACCTGTCGCACCAGATGGTTTGTTGAACAGAACCATCTGGCAGGGCAACCATTACAAACTGTAAATGGATGAACCTTCTGTCTCTCACCGTCTAACTTCAACCAATCGGATCAACAGGAGGCGATCGCTACCACCAGCAGAGCACGTTGGTAGATCAAACTCTTACCAAAGTAATTAGAGGGAAGAGCTAAAGCAAAGTTTCTGTGTGTACTTTGATGCCATTTTTCCATCTTTTGGTTGGATTTGCTGAGTCAAACTGAACTACGCCATACCCGCAACGGACCTGCTCCGGTGTAGGGTTCAACCCACGTCCACACGAGCCACGTTGACAACTCACGACTATGTCAAACCCGTAACAAGAAACAATCTCCCCCTTAAAATCGATACTCGACTCGTGTCAGTGCAGGAAACCTGAGAGAAAGACATTTTTAAAAGTCAGCACACTCTTGCACTTTTGTAACTTTTGACTGAATCTCTGTAGTTTGTCTCATCCTGTTTCGTCTTTCTGACATCTGCTGTGTTTTACTGTTTCAGGAGTCGTGTTTAATTACTGTTGGTGAAAACACGACGTTTCCTGTGATGCTGCTTCAAAACAAAAGCTTTTTAAATGACTAAATAACAGGGGGTTCATTGTGAAGAAGTTATAGTGAATGAAACGTGTTTGTAACCGAGTTAGCCGAGCCGCTTGGTTAGCGGTGATTCTTTGATAGGGCAGGCGTGTCAGTACTTGGAGACACACCTTCAGGCAGGTAGACCAGTAGAACCGATGTCATCATGGCAGATGTGATGGAAAACAGCATTGGTTGGAGAGATGAGTGCAATGTTAGCATGACATGCAATCAGAATGGCAATTACAAGAATAAATCCCAGGTTGGAAAAACATGTTTTATTTCTTTAAACTTCTTACTGATGAGCTCGACTACAGATATTGTTCAGTTTCTCCGTGCAGTTGTCTCATACGTACCAGAAACTACTCGGGCAGCATTTTTGAATTTATCTTTTGTTTTTTCATTCTGCCAACAAACCTTTTTGAAATGTTAAACTGGATCAGACCGAGAGGGAGAGAGAGAGAGAGAGAGAGACAGAAGAAGTAATAAAAGTAAAATAGAGAAATTCTGGCCTCAAAGAAAAGCCCCGAGTTTTGAGGTCTTGTCATCACCTTCTGAGAGGTTTGGACCACTAACACACACACACACACACACACACACACACCCTCTGGAGAACTGCTTAGTAAGGACCAAAAGCTGTGTAACTCAAAGAGGAATGTCGAAGCAGAGCGCAAGAAGAAGAAGAAGAAGACGGAGGGAAGAAAAAAGAAAGAAAGTGATCGAAGCGGTTCAGACAGACACAAGAGATGGATCGCCGCAATAAACATGAAAACATCGTGAGCAAGTTTTAGTTGGTAGTGTTTTCTGGGATTGGTTGAGTTTGAGTTCAGTGGGTGGAGGTACAGAAAGCTTGTTCTGTGTGCAGGCTATTGTCCGTGAACCTATAAAGACCGAAATTAGAAGCTTTACTGGAGGAATTCAAGATTTTCCTTCATTGGAACAAAAATGGAAGAAACCAAAGGACGACCTAACATCATCTCATGTCTTACTGCTGTTCCATCGGCTTCTGTAAATCAGTAAATCTGGAAAAAAATGAAACATGTTGACGGAGAACCTGGACAAGAGAGTGGGGGAGGCTGGAAACTGGATCCAAGAGGGCAGGCAGCCAAACAGGACGTGTCTGGGAACGACATACTGGATGGATACTGTCTCTATATTCTAACATGCATTTGCATGTACAATGTTTCTATAAGAGGTCAAAGCAATTTAAAGCCGCAGGGTGTTAAAGACTAGAGGATTTGGTATCAGTGTCAGGTTTTACCGTCTAAAGAACATGTAGTGTATGTATGAAGGTGCAACACAGAATGTAAGAAAGAGGACAAGAAATTCTGCCCACAGAGAAGTCTGAGGTGGATAAATGGTGCGAAAACACAGGACATTTTCATCCAGAACACCAGGGTTCTTGTCTTGTGTGAAACTTAAGGCCAACATTGACTTATTTTAACCTATGCAAAAGTTTAGTAACGTAATGTTACGTGAGTTTTCTAAACTTAAGCAAGTAGTTTTGGTGCCTCAATTGGGTGGTCGGGTTGGATTGATGGATCAAATTTGGAGGGTTGGTGTCAATCAATTAATCAGTCTTTATTTGCATAGAGCCTTTCCAAATTCTGGTTCATACTCCTTGATTAATTCATCAAACATTTCCCCCATTAGTGAACACTTTCCTTTATCAGGCAGAAACCTCAGTGGTGGACGGCCACCCGGCCAGTTGAGTTCAGATGGAATCTGCATCTTTCCGGGCTTCAAGCTAAATAGCTTGGAGACGAACACGCAATGGTTGAACCAATCAGCATCCTTTGAGGAACCACTGGCAGTTGTGGGTGTGGTTCAGACGTGACTGCCTCCTCAAGAGGTTAGCGTAGTTGCTATAGCATCAGTTTTATCAGAACTGGGAGGTTCAATTTCATTCAAAGAAGAGACTTGCATATGTTCACATACTGATTACAATTTCAGATGTCTGAAAGAGCTTAATGGGGAAAAAACACACAGATGGACAGCAGTAAAATAAAGTTAGCAAGAGTATGATGTTATGTTTGCATAAACACAGCATGGATACTAAATGGCATTATTATAAAGACAATTTTAAACGCATTCTATCAAATTTCTCTTCATGTTTTAAGAAACTTCAGACATGTTAAACTCTGACCTTGACATACAGAAACTAAGAACCTGCCTCAGAGCCAATTCCTGGTGAACACACTGCACTTATGTTGAGACTACACACACACACACACACATACACACACACACACACAAACAGCATTCTTTGCCAATGGTCCGTGAGTTGTCGGAGACATAAATAGATAATGAGCCATCAAATACTGTATATGATCCACTTTTCCAGAACCTCCTGTCTGACCACAGAAGACAGAGCGTGGAGATTTACACACACACACACACACACACACACACACACACACACACATGAAACACACACTCGCATGAAACACACACTCACATAAAACACACACACTTGCTCCATCCATAACTGTAACCCCATGTTGTGCCGTCTCATCTTTCTCTTCGTATGTTTCTGAATATCCATGCTGCGGTGAAGTGAGGCAGAGCGAGGGAGTAGGATGGAGAAAGAGGAGGAGGAGAAAGAGATGGAGAAGAAGACGAAGCAAAGGAGAGACGATGAGGTGAGGATGGACGGAGGAACAAGACAAGAAGAAAAGGAGGATAGACGAAGCAGAAAATAGCTGAAACAACTTCCCCCTTTGCTGTTCTTATGGCCTCTGTCGTCTCCTTTCCTTCTCTTCCTCTCCACTTAATCTTCCTTTCCTCCTCACCCATGTTTACTCATCTCATCCTCTCAACCTGCCTTCATCTCTGAGAGTCGACAAGATGTTACACAACGACAGAAGCCCTTGTGCAACAGCCTTCTCAGCAAAACACATGCCCTCTCCGTCTCCCTCTCTTTGGTTATGACAGAATGTACTGAATTCAAAGATATTGACTCCTGCAAATTGGCCAGTGTGTGTGTGTGCGTGTGTGTGTGTCTGTTTCATGTTCAGCCTCTGTGTTCATGTGTGTTAGTGTGTGTCCCTTCAGCGACCCAGGACTTGGCCTTGTCCCGCCAAACTGTCTTTGGATGCCACACATGCACAAAAATGTAAAACCGGTGGAACGTAAAAAGAAAGATTTTTTTGTGCGTAGTTGAAGGCGGCTGACGATGAACAGGCCGGTCTCTGTGTGTGACTTAATTGAAGTGGAGTCAGTCTACCAGTTCTGGATTCTGAGCTGTTTAATTCCATTACATTCATGTTGTTGTTAGCGCTACACGCTAACAACGAGCTCATCCTGACTTCTCTTTTTCCTCACTCGTCCATCAGCTTCGTCCTCCACTTCCTTCATTCTTACATTTCCTACTTTCAATCTTGTTTTTTTTCAGCTGGAGTATTAAGGTGACTTTAACCCTGAAAGGCCTCAAAATGCAGCTAAACCTCAGTAGAAGATCAGGGTTAATGGGCAGGTGTTAGTGTCAGTGAAGATTTCTTAAAAACGTTGGGGTTGTTGCTCTTATTACTACACTGCCTGACGTGTTCAGACGGTCCAATATTATCGTAATTGACAGTAGAGCTTTTTTGAAAGCTCATTCTGTCTCATACATATTTACTAAAGGGTATATTGTTTACATTTGAGACTAAGAAGGCTGGTTTTTAAAGATCTGTTGGATCCATTTCCATAAAAACAACCTCACAGGGTCACTAGCATTGCTATAGATTGTTGTTATTAACCATAACTGTGCATGAGTTGTAAGAACTATGACAAAAACATCGGTTTTGTTGCCTGTAAAAGGTAGAAGAAGAAGTAAAGAAAGAAAATATGGTCAAAGAACAACAGTATATGGAGGCGAAAACACACTGGATGACCTCCTCTTCCTCCTTTTGAATCGAGTTCAAGCCTTTAATTGGCAGAATTGCAGGAGCACTATATCAGTGAGCGCGGTGTGTATCTGTTGGCTCGGTGTTCTGGCCCTTTAATTCCATACTGTTAATATATAACCTGCGCTCCTTTGTTCGAACAGCGCTGTCGGTTTGAATCCCGGTGGTCAGCGGTGGACCACACAGTTGATAATTGGACACTGATGTACTGGAACAGAAGATGAATGGTCCAAAATGGAAAAGTCCAAATGTGTCTCCCTGACCTGATCATCGTTTAATTGGCTGGAGCGAGTCTGCGAGCCGATTGAGTGGAGAGTTTTTAAACTTTGGCCCTGACCGTGTTTCCCCACATGTGCTTTTTGATGGTCCACCTGACAACAATCAATACAGGAAGACTTTGGCAAAATCCCAATTAAGCAATTTTTCTGTTGATACGTTTTCCCAATCAAGAATTGATGGGATTTGTAATTGTAACTGTAATTGCTGCCGGGTGTATGTTCGTTGGCAGTGTTAATGGTCTTGAACCGTAAGAAACTCTACAATCAGGTAATCAATTAGTTGTCAGCTATCAGAGTAACTGCCAACTATTATCAATTAATCAGATTGTGAGTGAAACTTCCAGCTTCTTAAATGTGAATATTTTCTGGCTTCTTTCCTCAGTGAGAGTAAACTGACTGAAAGACGTCATCTTGGACTTTAGCAAACACTGATTGTCTGACATTTGTATAGACCAAACAAGTAATTTATTGATCCATCCATTGTCTGCTGCTTATCCTTTGGATGGTCACGGTGGGTTGGAGCCAACTCCAGCTGATATTAGATGTTGCCAGCTCCATCTCAGCACCAAAGCAACCATCCAGCTCCTCCCCCCCTTCGGTCCCTCACAAACTGCCTGCGCGCCATAAAAACCTGGATGTCATTTGATTTTTCTCAACTGTTACAAGACTGAGCTCACAGTTGTGGCCCTCAAGGTGCTGTTCTGGAAAGTCGTCCCCACCCTGGGCATCATCCACATCAAATCCATCAACAAATCCGCCTTTTTCCATCTGATAAACATCTCTACACTCGGGCCATCACCTCCCGTCTCCACAAATATAACGGTGCCCCGTACGAGGTCCTCCCCCCTCCCCCATTAAGTCCAGTATCCACAACAAAACCCTTCTTTTGACTCAGAAACCCCTCGATGCCCTTTTCCCCTCCAGTACCTAACTGATCTCCTCCACCCTTATTCCCTTATCACAGGCGACTTCCACCTCCCCTATGTAAAGCATCCTTGGGTTTCTTGAAAGGCGCTATATAAAAGCTAAGATATTCGTTGTAGGATGTAATTATGTAGATTTGCTAAAGAAGTGAAGTTAAATACAAATTTGCTACTTCAAACTACATTTGTGAGGGAAATATCGTACTTTTTACTTTATTTCTTCAACAGCATTAGAATTGAAATCTTTTGTGTTTTGATTGTTTCAGTCATTTTTCATGCAAAAACATTTCAGGGCTCAAGATTTGCTGCTTTCACTCTTAATCGTTGTTAGAAGTATGATTTCACAAAACAAAACTCAACAGTTTTCCTGGCAGTTTGTTGTTCGACCTTTAGAAACTGGAGGTAAAGAAGATGACGTAACCGGGGCGTCGTTACATTTCTGTCAGAACTTCGCTGCATTTCCAGCTCGGATGTCGTACGTCTACAGTAGGTTTAATACTTTCATCCATCTGTTAACATTTCCAGAGGAAATATTAGTAATTGAACTCAGACAAAAACATTTGAATGTGATTATGAAAGAATTGTGCATCTTATTGTTTCACTGGCTTCACTTCCTGTTTTGTTCCTGTCCTCTTTTTCTTTATTGATCTTCCTCCCTCCGTCCTCACAGTAATCGAACACAATACTCATCTGGAAGCACTGAAAACACACACACACACACACAAACGCTTAAACAGAAATACACACATTTCTCCCTCATTATTTGTGTTTACTCTCCGCCCTGCTGCACAGCGCGGCGCGATTTCTGCGATCAATAAAAAAATTGGTTTGAAAGAAAAAAAACAAAAAAAGCAAAAGCTGTTTCTCAGAGTCGCTGAGCTCGGCTGTTTGTGTGTCTGTTTGTGTTTGTGTGTGTGTGTGTATGTGTGTGTTTTAATATGGCTGTTAGATGGCAGTGCACGAGGTCAGCAACACTATAAACACATCATAGAGCTCTATGTTAGCGGGCACACACACTCTTGACACACACACACACACACACACACACACACACTTCTCACAAACATCACATGCATTTTCTGTGTGTGTGTTTGTGGGTGTTATGTCCGTATGTGTGTGTCTGTGTGAGTATGTTTGTGTGTGGACATGTGGTTGTGTGTGTGTGTGTGTGTGTGTGTGTGTGCGGCTCTGTTTGTTTGTGCGCAGTTTAAATGGGGGGCACTGGGAGGTTTGCGAGAGGCAAGCTGGTTTACTGGTCTCTAAACAGAGTTAATGAAGAGAGGAGTCAAGCAGAGGGTAGAGAGGAGGAGAGAGGTGAGGAGACAAGACAGAAGAGGAGGAGAGAGGAGAGGAGACAAGACAGAAGAGGAGGGAGGAGACAGAAGAGGACGAGAGAGGAGAGGAGACAAGACAGAAGAGGAGGGAGGAGACAGAAGAGGAGGAGAGTGTAGATGGGAGATGTGGAGGAAACACTGAAAGATAAGAAGGAACAGTGACAAGGAGATCTGATGAAAAGGGAAGACAGGAGGAGGAAAAAGAGGATGAGGAGAGGCGAGAGGGAGGGTGAGGTGAGGTAAAGTCAAGTGAGGAGGAAAGGAAAGGAAAGGAAAGGAACAAAATGAGACGAGATAGAAAAGAAAAGGAGAGGACAAGAGATAAAGAGAAGGGAGAAAGGAAATTACAAGGAGGCAAGGAAAGACAGAAAGGGAGGAGAGGAGCAGATAAAGGAGACAAGGAGAGGGGGAGAAGATATAGAAAGGATTAAAAAAGAAGAAGGAGGGGAAAAAAGAGACAAGAGTGAAGAGAGGCAAATACTC
>CAEMYA010000035.1:305962-327658 GCA_903131615.1 Diplodus sargus
AAAAAAAAAAAAAAGTAAAAGTCAGGATTATGGAAATTTCAGAGGCCGGAATTCCTCGGTTTGCTTCCAAGCATCATTCACTCCGAGCGAGGTCAGGTCCATAAAACACACACACGCACATAAACACACACACGCAGACAAAAGGGTAGTCAGTGTAACGCCGGTGAACCGTGTCAGTATAAATCTGATAGTCCCAACATAATACAACGACGGCCACAAAAATGTCAACAGTCTACTTAACCCCCTGGAACGGATGTGAAGGGGAACAGCGGAGAGAGAAAAGAAAACGCAGCGATGGATAAACTGAGAAAGAAAAAGAATGAGTGCAAGGTGGCCAAGGCGAACGCAGAGCTGCAGCGAAGCAGAAGGTAAAAGAAAACAGAATAAAAAGAGGAGAGTTTGGCGTCAATGGACCAGAATACCCACCGATACACGTTCACCTTCTGGTTTTGGGGTCACGTCTCGTTTCATTGTCGTCACCCTTGAAAAAGAATCTGCAGGCCAGAACCACAGTGCTGGTATTATACTTTCATTAGGATATTACACTTGGACATGTTGTGATTTCAGAAACATTTAGATTCATTGTGTCAGGATGAAATTCTTCAAAAATTAGCGGGAGCAGGCGTCTTATGAATTGGTAGCAAGGGAGAATTCTCGATACATACTGAGGCAACAGCATCCTTTAATTCATCCAAGCCGATATTTAAAGGTCCAGTTTGTCAGGAGGTTGATTGTTTGATGCCTTGGTTCTGTTGTCGTGGTCGACCTCCAACCCAAACTGTCAGTATTTGACAAGTTGGGAATGAGACTCAACCATTAACGATTTTGCCAATTGGACTTTTAAATCCACTAGATCTAGATTTTTATTTGGGTCCTTGTCAAAGATACCAGCTGCCTCAATAAAAGCGTTTTTCATCACGATCCATGCACTGTTCCCTGAGGAATTTGAATGCAGTGCTCAAGGAATTGAGAAAAAGACGGATCCGTCCATTTATCCGATCTGTAACAGAAGTTTATGGGGTCTATTCTGAGTCAAGAACCAGCCCCTGTCCAATATAAATGAAAATCCGCCCAACAAACCAACCAACCAACCAACCCACCAACACACGGACAAACGGACACAGGTGTAAACATAACCTCGCTGGTCAAAATGTGGATGAAGATTCTCGGTCACACAGGTCATTGTAATCTAAGTTCTGCATCGTGCAACTGGACTTGTTTCAGTTTCAGAGGCTTCCTCAGCTCTAACTAACTGGAGGGGAGTTCGCAGGCTTTTTAAAAGCCTGATGATGATCAATGAAGACTACAAAAAGGAGCTGTTGGCAAAGAAAACTATAAGAAAGTAGTATGAGAAGTCCGTGTTCCCTCGACTCATATAAAGTATTACTTGTCACTTTCGCTAAATGAACAGATGAAGATGGTGATGAAGATGAAGCTCGTTAGCTCCTCCACAGAGGTCAAGTTTTCACCCGTGTCCGACTGTTGGTTGGTTGGTTCGTCAGCAGGATTACACAACAACTACAGATTTCCATTAAACTTGGATGGAGGATGTGTCTCAGCCCAGGACAGACTCCATTAACATTGGCGTTTGGTGCGGATCTGGTTAAAGGGACGGATCCAGGAATTTGTATTCTCATAGTCTTCAACATTGCAGGACCGAGCATTTCTCGACATTGTCGTCCATTTCTCAGGGAGTAATCCATTGATCTTGATGAAAATAATCAATGAAAAAAAACATCATTTGTTTTAATGAGACCACCGTGGAGGTCCCGAAGCCAAAAAACAGTTGAACCTGGCTTCAGTTTTGCTGCAGTGCAACATAATCCAACAAGGCGCTTTGTAGGCCAATCCAACTACATACAAACGAGCATTTTGGCTGATTGTAAAACGAATGGGGCGCTTCCACTGGTTTCCTGAAGATTGTTGCAATGGAGGATAAACTGATTGCCACCTTGATCATTTTCCAGAGTTTTCTTTCATTGAATAACAAACTGCTGTGCAGCGTTATGGCCTGAGAAACGCTGAAAAGCCTTCGAGTCATCACTAGTGGAAGAAGAACTCAGCTCCTCGACTTACGTAAAAGTCCTGCATTCAAACCTAACTTAAACATACTACAAGGATCTTTTAAGCGGTTATGAAACGGCTTCATTTAATACTGATGACTCTTTATGATTCAAATAGACAAACGAGACCATCAACCAGAAGACGGCTGTTTCTATGTTGTTATTCTTGGTTGGTTGGTTTAATAGGTCATAAAATTAAAAGTATTTTTTATGGCAAAGTGTCTGAGGAAAGAAGCTGCTCTGTGGTCTGGTGGTACAAGACTAAAACAAACTTCACTTTGTTTCACCATCGCCATCTTTTGTCTGCAAAGACAACCGCCAAGGTTCTTGTGGTAGCTTCGGGTGAAACTTTGTTAGTATGTCTTTTACTTTTTTAAGCAAAGTATCAACATTAAAGGTTATGTGTGATGTTTCTGGGTGTGTATGTTGGATTTGATTACTGTAGATGTTTAAAGGACAAATTTGGAAGTTAGTTGATTGTTGAAATACTTTTTGTGATGGTGAGCGGCCAACCTGCCAACCCAACGTGTCAGAAATTGACGACCAAGGAACTCAACAATCAACGATTATTCCCAGAATCGCTTTTTTGACCTTTAATGTTGAGCTCATTTGAACAACTTCGTACACAGATGGTTACTTTAATCCTCAGCATTGCATCGTAGTCCGTAAGTACAGGTATCTCTTAAAAAGATACAGTAGTAATTGCTGTTATACCACCAAACTAAAGAGTGTCCTTTTCCCCCAGACACAATCCACTCCGTGAAATAGTTTGGTTCTGTTTTGTACTGATTCTCCCATGAAGCGTAAAGGAACTTAAATTAAATATCTTGTAAAATGACTAAAAAGTCGACCTTGAAACAGCCTGTTTTCAGTTTTGTGACGATGCAGCTCCTTGCTGATCCCCGAGGGGTTTCTTTAGCTGGAAGAGCAGGATCACTTTCTCAACACGTAAAGAGACACTTCATCACAAAACACTCAATATCAACACATCTGGAGAAGCACGGCTCTCGCCGGAGAGGAAGGATTATCAACACGACTTACTAGTATTTCACTATCATGCAAAGCTTTCTTCCGCTTCGCTTGCATCGACACCTCCCGACCTGAAACTCAACTCTTCAGCTCTACACTCCCGCAGTAACTTCTCACCCTCCGTCCTATCCCGTAAACCAAACCTCTCCCCCTCCTCCTGCCCTCCTAACATTAAACTCACCTCTTCCCTCTCCTCAACCCCAGATTTCTCACCCTGCCTCCCTCCTCCAGCTGTAACCCTAAACTTACCTTTAAACATTGTTAGCCCCCCTCTCGCTGCACACAGACACACACCTCAGCTCACCCTGAGCCGGCCCAGTGGCCTGACCTTGCCTCCTCTCCATTTTAACTCTCCCATAACTTCACACAGAGCTGAACTCGTGGCCCGAGCACCGCCTTCCTCACACACACACACACAGATGTGAACGCTCGCACACACAAATACAAATGAAGACGCACTAATGCTTCCGATCTTTGTCTTCGTGCCGGAGCTCCTCGCTGTTTGCGTGTGTGAGTAAATTGATCTGTCTTCGTAAAGCTGTCTCGTAGAGCGGCCGGTTGCGCAACGCGTTACCTAAGAATTCAAAAGGCCGCGTCTGAAATCAATCACTTCTCCGTGATGTGGATGGATCTGTGGAAAACAGTGAGTCAGTTAGGAAAAAAACCACGAGGCCACGACACAATCCGTAAAGTGCTTCATGAGTTGTTTGTTGGACAGCGAGTCCGGTTTTGATCTCTCTTTTTTTTTTCTTGCGCACTGTGTCATGACGCTGCGGCGGTCGATGCTTTGATTTATGAAGTGGATGAACTCGATTTCTCACTTCACAGGCGGCTTTGTAGAAGACAGCCACAGATGCGTTCAGTCAATTACAACTCTTCTCATTATGAGCTGTTGCATCCGCGCGCCTTCAAAGTAAAACACAGCGTCGTCAGGCGATGTAGTCGTTTCTATCAGTTTCTATCAAACGTCACACAAACAAGTGTGAATTGTGCATTTGTTGGGACTATTTTCAGCGGTGGATTCATCGACATTTGGGGATATTGTAAGTGGTTTGAGCAGCAGATGGTGTGTGTGTGATCCAATCAAAAAGATCTACAGAGTGTTTGTTCAAGTGTGACCCTTTGATGAAGCTTTATCGAAGGAACGGATACAATATATCAGATTTCTGATATAGAAATAATAGTTAAAGCTGCTGTGAGTGTTATTTTCTTATTCAGACATTTGTTAAAAAGCTCTGTATTCCAACAGGATTTAGTCAGTAATCTCTCCTCTCATGCAGGAAAAGAGAAAATACATGTTCTGGTATTCCCGGCCCACTTTATTCAATCAGGACAGAGAGCAGGGTTCTGTATGCCTTCACCAGCAACGGTGGTACAAGGAAAACTACCGATTCCAGCGTTTCTGGTAAAATACCGAACAGGCCGAGAGAAGAAAAACGCTCAAAGAAAAGACAGAGGCAAAGTGAGCTGCCTCGAAATAAATGAAAGGAGTCGAGAAAGTGTGGCGACGCGGAGAGTTTGAGAAGAAACGGACAGGTTAAGATAAAATCATTGATGGGTTGATCGCTTGTGTAAATGTCTAGTTCACATGTGGCATTTTCTTTTCACGTAACAAAACTTTAGTTCACCCACGCGATGCCAATTTTATTCGTGAAATTGAATCTCTACTCATCTATCTATCTATCTATGACTATTTTAAAATGATCACCTCTCTCCGACCTGTAAAGATTATTAATAAACAAAAATATTTGCCTCTGAAATTATGGTTCAAACACACAAACCCTGTCACTCGCCTTCTTCCTCTGCTCTGCCTCTCCATCCGACATTCTCAGAAACAAGAATATAAAAAAAAGGATGCATGTTTTGGCTCATAAACGACCATCAGCTCACTTTCACTGTTAGTTTTTTTCACCCCCCCCTTTCTTTCTTTTTCTTCCTCTTCTTCTTCTGTGGTCATTGGGAGGTCATACACTCCTGAAACATCCGCTGGGTTTTCTCTCCCAATTCACAACCATCCGCTCTCCAATATATTCTCACATTCTCTGCAGTTATCACATTCTCAGATGTTAGTCGAGAGGGCAAGAGGTCTTATGGATTCGGAGAATACCGAAGTGTCTTGGGCGCACACACACACACACACACACACACACACACACACACACACGCACCACAGCGTCTGGCCAGCCCTTGTTCTTCGGGTGACCCTCGCCTCTCTCTCCTCGGCGCTCTCACCCCGTAACTTAACGCTTATTTTCACATTGCACGCACACACAGGTAGAAAAAACACGAGAGCTCTCTCAAAATAGATATCCAGGCAGTCTGTCTCACCTTAACAGGTTTCCTCTCCGCACACACAAACACACACACACACACACACACACACACACACACACACACACACACACACAGCCCCAGTGTGTGCTGACCTAGGAGTAACTCAGTGAAGTCAGCCAATAAAACACAGAGGAATCGTCGGCACGTAACTTGACATTCTAGTGGTTTGTTTGGATAACCTCTCGCTGCGCCGAACCAACACACACACACACACACACACACACACACACGCTCGCGCTGCAGCACGGTATTTTACATTTTTACGACTCTCCCGATCCTGCAGGACCCCACCGCTCTCGCTCGGCCCCCAGCGTTGCCCTCTCGTCCACCCCGCCACACACACATATTTAGTCTACCGAGCCGCTGTTTTCCCAGCAATTATCTCCAAACTAAACAATTACCCAGAAGCGGTAACTACAGACCAGAGTTATTGTGAAAGACATGCTGGGCTTTTTTTATTTTATTTTTTATTTTAGCAACGTTAGCAGCATCGCTTTAAGAGCGGTAACGTCGGTCATGTTATGAAATATCTCAGCGATTATAGGACGGATTGCCGTGAAACTTAAACAGACGAGCACGATTTCTGTCCAACACTTCAGATTACAACATATCATCTTTCTTTTAACATGATTGGGGCTTAAACATGATCTCCTTATTTAAGATAGCGCTGACTTTATCCAGCGTTTACAGGGCAAAAGGCCGGTAAGCCGTCTGAGGTAAAGTTTGGAATAAAATGTGGCATAAAAAATCTGATTTTAGAGACAGAATTATTGTTCTGTATCAGGTAGTTTGGCTTTATGAGCTTGTAAAGCTGCACTTTCTGACTCGACGTCTCTTCTTTCGCCGCGTCTTCGGCAGTGAATCTTTTTTATATCTGCGCTTGTCAACGTGGTGCTGAACTCGACTCATCACACGTCTTTATTTTCTCTGCTCCTGTCGATTCAACATCGGCGTATTTCTTCTTCTTGTTTCTCGAGCTCACTTGTTAAGTTTGGGGATTTCACACAGAGAAAGATACAAATCACTGAGAGGATGTCGTTTATTTTGGAGAACAGAGATGTTTGTCAGTTGCTTCTTGTCGGTCCTTCGATAAGTGAGTCTTATTCTTCACTTTTAGCACCATTTCCTTCGAGCTGGAGCCTTTGTCACAATCAAAAATAGCGAGTATATTATGTGCAATATTCAACTTTTATCTTTCCCCCGTAAATCTGTGAGTTCTGTGCACGTTGTGGTTCGATGCTTTTGGCGTCTAAATATTGTGGCGCAACTCTCTCTTTTAATTTGACTTCAACTCGATCGTCTTATGTAAGACAAGCGCTTACTTTCTCCGTGTTTAGACGACGGAAACAGACAGAGCGTGAAACTTCGTTCAGTTTCTCGGATTTGTTTCTTGGTCGTACTTTAAACTTTCAGCCTTAATTCCATCAGTTAAAGGTGGTCAACAAGAGAAACAGGCATTATTATGCACGCTCTGATTATTTAGCGTATGAACGACGCTCTGTTTGCAGTTACAGTCTCAGTTTCATTGAGTTTAACAGCTTGAGCCGAGGTGTCTCCGGGCACTGCGGGTTCTGTTTCCAGAGACCTCCTCACTTTTCTTTTTCCTAAACTGGGAAACGAATCGACATGGCTTTGCTTTAAATGGCTACAAAAGGTCAGAAATCGTATACTAACCAGATCAAGGCCGATAATTGACATCACTTACATTCAAACTGACTCCTGAAATCCCTATAAATGTTTGTCTTGAACTCGCACTCCGGCCTGAGAGCCGATCCCAGCCTCCGTCTGCAGATCGAATATGTTTTCATAATTGACTGACATTCCACACAGTCTTTGGGTCCTGTGTTCGGCTCGCTGTCTGGAGTTCTGATGCGGGTCCTGTTTGCGCTTCACAGCCGGGCCCGTCGGATCGGACGCTCATTCACACCTCACAATATACTCAGAGCGGTTTCATAACGAGTTATTCCTCCGTGATAGTTGTGTGTACATGGTCGCAATGTTTTCTAAGTTTGTTTAACTTTGTGTGTGTGTGTGTGAGTGTGTGTGTGCGTGTGTGTGCGTGTGTGTGTGTGTGAACTCCTGTTCCCCCTGCTGTGTGTTCCAGGTCTGTATTTATGAGTCTCTGGGCTCCCACTGAAAACCAAATCTTCTTTAACTTTTACCTCAACGTGACCCTGTGTGTGATAGTGTGTTTGTGTGTGTGTGTGTGTGTGTGTGTGTGTGTGTGTGAACACGGTGCCAACAGTGTCATCATTACCTCACCCTGACCTTTGTGTGTGTGTGTGTGTGTGTGTGAGGCAGAGTCGTTTTCACCTCTTTACCTCAGCGACTCTGAACTCCCCGCAGAACAACACACTCTCTTTAGTCTTTGTGTGAGTGTGTGTGTGTGTGTGTGTGTTTGTGTGTGTGTGTGTGTGTGTGTGTGTAGCAGACATCAGATCAGGATTACTTCTACCTCTCACCTAATCCCCGACCTTGACCTCCCAACAAAAGCTCTCTCTCTCACACAGTATAAAACATCGTAACGGCGGCGTTTTTCACTCCGCGCTTCAAAGGAGAGCGCCGCGACGCTTTCGGGGGAGGAAACCGGCACATTCGTCATTTTTACCTGTGAAGTTATGAGAACGCGGACACCGACATCATCCGTGTGCACCTCATAGATCACCAGCCGCACACACACACACACACACACCCACACAACAGGACGACTCTAAATTCACGGCCCTGAGTGTCACCTTTAGGTGCTGAAAGTTTAACGACCGCAGACTGGATGTCAGAATTGTGTAAATCTGATACTTCAGCGTAAATACATCTATTTTATAGATTTAAAGGGAGTTTATGTTACTTTTTGAATGTTGCCCCGCCAATAAGTGGCAATTATATCATGGAAAATGTTAAAATATAGTGTAACAGTAGCACGCAGACATATAGAACTGTTTATCTGATGTTTCTCAGACTGGGAGGGCTTTTTTCTGAGGACCCGAAGAAATGCTGAGTCTGATTTTGGTGCAACTCTGACGTTTTTCTGTTCAATGTCAATAAATTCAGAATAAATAGTGCACAGCGCTATGAGTTGTGGCTTCAGTGCTCTTCAAACCGGAGCTGAGCTCACACGTCATACCTCGTGGGGAAGTAGACGTAAACAAAATGGAGATTTTGCCGTAGTAGATAAATAAATCGGGAGCGTGTCAATGTTCCCACATTTCTAAGATTTCTTTCCAAAATTAGGCCCTATGTTCCCACATTTCCTTACAGGTGCATCATTTTTAACTCTAACCCTTAAATTGAAGGGAAATGTAGGAACACACAACCTTATTTTAAAAATGTCCTAGAAATGTGGGAACATACGACCTAATTTTAAGAAAAATGTTAGAAAAGTGGGAACCTCGGGCTCACCCCACTAAAACTAAAACAGAAGGTGAAACGAGTTTGGATGAGTGGAGGGAGACGAGGTCAACACAAGTTGTCCAATACTCCTTTACTACTGGTCAAAAAATCCAACTTAAACCCTCTAATATCTTTTGTTTGCAATCTGAATGTGTACTTTTGGCATTTACACCCGAGTCAAGTGACTCTAAATGCAAGAGCCGGCTGAACACGCTGGATTCTGACGTATTTCCCGCCGTGCAAAGTAATGACGCATTATCAACATCCGGCAGTGGCGCGTAAATAAGTAGGGAATACCATGGTAAAATGTACAAACGTGATGTACGACGTAGCTCTTCAGATAAATATCCTAGACTGGTTTGCATTATGTGGGATTTAGGAACAGAGTAATGTTGCTAATTTTGGTGGAAAAGTGGCATTAGTTGAGTTGCATGACCTTGTTGTTTAGCAATTAGATTTACGTGCCGACTGAGTCGTGGTGGCCTTTATTATAATATACAGACAAAGAGTGTTGTTTAGACCTGCGGCTTTTATGTGATAACTGTCTATCATCTGTTGCATTGGCTAGAAGGTGAATTTTCAACACTGAACTGTAAATCAACTCTTGCACTTCCTGTCCAGCCCCTCTGCATTTACTCCGTCTCTGGTAATTGCAGCCTTCACCGCATACGTGTGGTAAATTATCCTGTCATAATATCCACGGCAGAGGAACATGGCTGCCATCATGAAATGAAACTGTGGGGGGAGAAAAAAAAAAGTGTCTGAAGAAAAAAAAAAAAGGCTCTAACCTGATAATTTCTTCTTAAATATCGTAAAAAGACAAACATCTGCGAGGAGCGGAATCATCTGTAATTTTAAAATATGGGCGCTGTGCGCGCCAGGCGACGTTTCCTCCGACGCGGCTTCATGAATAAAAGGACTTCAGCTTCTCTCTCGGAGTAAAATATCCACTCAGCCTTGACTGGGGCTCCTCTGGTGCCGTGGTTAGTGTAACTGTCTCCACCCTGCTCCTCCGCTGGCTTCGGCTGGAGTTTTAATATCGGACAGTCTGACCACAGAGATTTCACAGATATCCCAACCTTGTCAACTGCTACCTTCAAAGTGTGCGTGTGTTGTATTTCATTGTTTTTTTTTGTCTTTAAACGACTGCACAGATGCCAGTTTTTTTTCTCCGCAGGCATGCGGCGTTATGCTAATGTGTGTGACTCACGTCTGCTGACTCCTTCGCCGCCCTGATATACATATATTTGCCAGTGTGTGTGTGTGTGTGTGTGTGTGTTTGTGTAGCCGCTCTATAACATCTCTAACGCACTCTGACCGCGGATGCTCCGCAGATTGGCCCGCTGTGTCATCTTCTCTCTCCGGTGGTACAAAGCAGACGATCCTTCGCACACGAGGTGCACATTCAAGCCCCGAAACTAATCTAATTCTGGCAGAACTTGTGTATCTGGAATGTGGAGCGCTTTAATGTAACTCTGGAGGAGTTTTCGTGCGGATTCGTCTGGTTGCAGGATGCACATCGAAGGGGTCGAAGGGCTCCAGTGTCCGGCTCAAGGCCACATCGATGGAGACAGCGTTAGATTTATCTATTTATCTACAGATCCTGTCGGTATCTCGACTCGCAATCAGCGTTGGGGTTCTGTAATCACATTACATTTGTCTGTCAGGCATTCCTGTTACGCATTACTGACCCTTAATTTAGCAACTTTAGTCACTAAGTTCATCAAACATGTCTGACATCTCGTCATATCCATGAAATTCAACACAACAGCTCTTTCCAGTCTTTTGCTAACACCTAGAGAGCCTCTTGAGGTGATTTAGTGATTAACACACTAAATAACGATGAGCGACTGACTCCAGAAAAGCAGCAACGAGTTTACGTTTGTCTGTATGAGTTTTGCCTGTTAAATGCAGTTCAGACGGCATTTAAATGTAGTATTTGTCTTTGTGTTTTGGGCTGATTTTCACCAATTTCTCTGTCAGATTTGTGGTATTACGTTCTCAGAGAGCTTAAAAGATCTCGTGCACGCCCATCTTATTAGGATAGGGTTGATATGTTGGTATATGTAAAGGTTTAATGTTTCAATCTTCACTTGCAATTACAGGACAAGACATCAGAGGTGATGTTGTTCCTACAGAGAGTAAATTAATCCATTACTTTTATCTAAATAGATAACGAGTATCGTGTGATGAACTTCCGTCAACCAGCTCACATGAAACAGTGATTATTTGGTGAATGAAGGATATTAACGATGAGTATGAGTTGTAATTTGGTGTCCAGGTCTGATATTGTCACTCCACATAAGGATCCTCCAGTCCAGTAGAGCAGAACTCTGGGAGAACCTGGACTTGGACCTGGAAAAAGGTCTTTCAATGACATATCTAATGGACTAAATCTGACAGGCACATCATCCTCTTTGCTTTCAAACCTCACAAGAAGCTAAAAATAAGATCAGATCAGTGAACTTTAACATGTTCAAGAGCTCTTTATGAGGTAAGTTGATCACTCTGCATAATAACAGCACACGGAGTGATTGTTTTTCAAGCAGGAATGCGTCGGACCTCTCGGCTTCCATCGCTCTCTGCTCTGCTGAATCCAAATGTGGCATCCAGCTGAAATTAAAACGGCCCGCACTGACCGTTCTCTTACCTCGCAGTAACGACTGTTATTGTTCCTCGACTGGCAAAAAAAACTCCTCGCTCACACTTTCAGGGAAGGTATGTGAGAAATTTCGCCCACCTGCGTTTCCTTAAGTGGTGGTGTCTTGGCGCGGCGGCTGTTTTTGAACCCGTGACATGAAAAAAAGGTTCTCCGGTGAACCCGGCTGCAGATACGCAGGCTGGCAGCTGCGTGTGATGTGTTAAATCACTTTATCAACAGCGCTGTTTTACAAGCGCATGAACATGGTAAACACCAGCAGGAACCTGTGTGTGTGTGTTTGTGTGTGTTCGGCTATAAAGCGATGGAGGAATGTGCTTTCACCGCCTAATGAGGTTCATCAAAACAGTGAGGCGTCAACAAACGAGCCTCCTCACACGCGAGGTGAAGGAAGGAGAGCGATGGAGGGATGAGGAGGGGCCGTGTTTTATATATAGGAGCAACATGTGGGCAAGTCTGTCTGTTTCATTAAGCTATAGATGAAAATTACAGCATGAAAAATGTGTTTCTTTTAAGCCTTTTGGAGGCAGAACTCCAAAACGAGGTGTACATAAAGTGCATTTATTAAATATGACCTTAAAAAGTTGTGTGTCTTATTTCCAAGGAGCATCATTAGCAATTACTTGTAGATGTTCTTCTAGTTTAATTTACTTTCTTCTTGCTCTGTTTTGGCCATCTCCTGATACGACTAACTGGTTCTTAAAGGTGCGATACGTACGAATTTTAGCCCAAAAAATTAACTCAAATTATCAATAATTCTGATGTTATGATGTCTTTATACTTGGTTGCAAAAATATATGCCAAAGTTAGCATGCTAACCAGCTAGCCACATCCCATCCGGGTCTAAAACAGCTAGCTAGCTGCACGGCTAACTGAGCTAACAGCGGCTGCAGTTATTAGCAGTTAGCTGTCACTATACAATATGCTGCCACATATTTGTGTTTAGTTTGACACCTTTTATCCACTAAATGCTCCGTTATGTGAGCTATGATAGCTTATATATTAATAAACGCTGAGCCAGAATTTCCGGAGAAATTAACATCTGAAATTCACACAGATTTTCCTGCGATCCGGAGCTGTTTACTGTCAGAAGGAGAGCTCAGGAAAGACTGAGGGATTCATCTTCACTCCTGTTTATCAACCTGACTGCAGCAGGGATCCAGGGAGGTGTTTATGGTCTGTAATGTCGACTGCTGACTGGAGCTGGAGGGTAAATGTACTTCACTTCACGAACGTAACGTTACAGAGAGGAGAAGAAGAAGAAGAAGAAGAAGAAGAAGAAGAAGAAGAGAGAGAACCAGAGTCTCTGGTGAGTGCTGAGTTCAGTCAGAGGTTGACCTGAATTCAAACACGCAGACATTTGGGCCGAATAAACTAATAAATTCACCTTCACTGCTGATGGAAATCTATCTGACGTGACTCTAACGCTCACGAACGAGATGCATTTATAAAGTTTTATTCACGTTATATCTAGTCTCGCTCGCTGACGTCCCTCCTCACTTATAGCAACAGACAACTCAATGAAACTTTCGTGAGTAAACATTGTTGGAAACGTTTGGGATAATTTAAGCAAACAGCAAAAAAAACATTCTTAATAAAGAAGTTTTACATATTTTATCTTTAAGTGCTGTGGAGGTAACGATGACATTAAAAATGCAGGTGAAAAAGGCAAAACAATTATCCAGAAACTAGAAGAAAATGCTCCGTAAATCCGTAACTGATGACAGAATGCCAGAAATATTACGTAACTTGTGTTGTTTATATCAACAATAAGTCCTGCAAAGAAGAAGAGATATGTGATAAAATGTTTGTGATGTAAGATTTAACATTCCTTTATTGCTTCATCTCATTATAGACTCAAACTCCTCGACATCGCAGCAACGATCACAATAAAACAACATTATAAAATATAAAAAGCGAGGCAACAACGAGGAGAGAGAGATCGTTCTCTTTAAGATCTCCATTTTTGGTCAACATATGATCAATAAAGCAACCTTGTGTTGTTGTTTTTTTATAGAAACTAATAAAGATGCATGTTAGCTGTGATGGAGTCATACGCAGACATTTTAAAAGATGTTTTTCATACCAGACAAAAAAAAAAAGAAAGGAACAGCAGTAAAAGAGGCTTAAGGACTGAAAACAAAGTGTAACAGCATAAACGTCTGCAGGTCTGGAAATGGTAGATGTGAGATAAACAACAGGGTGCTAATAAAAGAAAGTAGATATTTTTCCTTGACTATTTTAGAGCGACGTAACCGGGGTTACAACAGGGCGAACAGGTTGAGGACAAAAACAACAAGACAGCCGCAAGAAAAACTCTCAGATTAACGGCAAGTGTTAAAAAAACCCAGCAGGATTTACAGGAGCAGACGACGAAAAACAAGATTAAGCAGAAAGAAGACAGAGCGGAGATTTAGTGGTGGAGGTAAAAACTGAGGTTTGCTTTCCCAAAATCTGAAAAGTTTCTTCTTCTTGATTCCCCGCGGTGACGGTAAATCTCACGCTCCACGTCGCGCCGCCTGCAGTCTGTATAAATCTACAGCGTGTTTTCTTTCGCTCTGCTCGAGTGGAATATTTTTCTAATGAGTGTTTTATTTCTGAGTCCGACCATCACATGTACGAACACACACACACACACACACACACCGTCAGACACAAGCACATGGAAATGAAATCAAGTGGGAGACGGAGGGGCTTGCAGAGGCCATGGACACACACGTTCATTGCATTTGCAATTTACGGTGTTGTCCTCTCACTTACACGTGCACTTGTTTGTGCAGCGCGGCGTCTTCGCGCTATCTGCCGTCGTCTCGATGCCGCCCACCTCGCGAGCATCCGAAAAACACTCAATTCCTGGCAGAAGAAACATGCAGGGCGTCAAAACAAGATCGCCAAAATCCAGCACGCCACACCACTCCTAAGTGACTCTGTGCATGGATTGCGTACTCCATGCGAGTTCAGAGGTGTTATAAAACGTGTGTGTTTGTGCACCACTGATGCCAAAAAACAAAACATCCAGGTTTCATCAGCGTTTCAGGAGGACATCACAGGTTGTGACCTCCATCGCCTCCTTTTATCTCTCCGCTGAGGGTGTGTGTGTGTGTGTGGAGTCACCAGATTATATCTCTTGATCTTTTATCGCGCTGGTTTTATTGTCATTCACCTGCCAGACAACATGCTCATTCAGCCCGCGCAACCTTTTGGCCTCTACTTCACCCAGACAACTCCAGCGCTGCAGCCAAAGGAAAACACAAAGAAGAAGAAGATGAAGAAGATGAAGAGAGAAGATTAAATGCCAAACTTTCTGTAAACACTGGAGTCGTCCTGGTCCTGCATCGTCTGAATTTGCACCAAATGTCTTTTAAAGTGATAAAAGCCTCGACTACGTCGGCAGGAGGTGCAAAACATCAACCAGAAACAAAAAAATGCAAACACAGAGAATATGTGATGATATGCTTCTTTACGTTATTTAAAAGGCTTAAACTAGCTTAGCATGAAGAGGGATTTAGGAACTAGCGCAGTAAAACCACAACCTGTCGGGTTTTTACGTATCTTTGCGTGCCGATTAAACAAATACAAGCTGGGAGGCTAATTTTGTTAGCTTTGTTTCCTGTCTTTATGCTAATCTAAACGAATGGTCATCAGGCTCTAAGCACTGGAATAGTTGTAGTCCTGCATCCTCTGAATTTTCACTAAATGTCACTTTCCAGATCCTTATATCTGAACAGCTTATAGCTCTGTGACAGCGGCGAGGCGACAAAAGTGATAAAAGACTCGACTACGCTGGCAGGAGACGCAAAACATCACCAGTAAAAAGCGAATACAGAAAATATGTGATGATATACTTCTGTACGTTAGCTTCAAGGCTAAAGCTAGCAGGTTGTTAGCTTGGCATCAAGACGGGAATTAAGATCCAATGCAGTCATTTCCCATAAAACCCCAACTTCTTGTAGTTTTTACATATCTTTCTGTATTAATTAAACAAATAGAAGCTGGGAGGCTAATTTTGTTAGCTTTGTTTCCTGACTTTATGCTAATCTAAGCACTGGAATAGTTGTAGTCCTGCATCCTCTGAATTTTCACTAAATGTCACTTTCCAGATCCTTATATCTGAACGGCTTATAGCTCTGTGATGGCGGCGAGGCGACAAAAGTGATAAAAGACTCGACTACGCTGGCAGGAGACGCAAAACATCACCAGTAAAAAGCGAATACAGAAAATATGTGATGATATACTTCTGTACGTTAGCTTCAAGGCTAAAGCTAGCAGGTTATTAGCTTGGCATCAATACAGGAATTAAGATCCAATGCAGTCATTTCCCATAAAACCCCAACTTCTTGCATTTTTACATGTCTTTCTGTACTAATTAAACCAACGGAAGCTGGGAGGCTAATTTTGTTAGCTTTGGACAGAGCCAGGCTAGCTGTTTGCCCTGTTTCCTGTCACTGGAATAGTCGTACTTTTCACTGAATGTCACTTGCCGGATTCCTTTATCCACCACAGCTTATAGCTCTATGACGGCAGCCAGGCAACAAAAGTGATAAAAGCCAAAAATATCCCGAGGAACAAATTTTAAAGGTTTTTTTTTAAAGACTATTTGATGATATGCTAAGAATCTCTCACTGACGACTTCAACAACTTCCTCCACCGTTCCTTCACTCCAAAGTGTTCCTGTCACTGTGAGTGTGTTTGTGTTCCCCCGTGAGCTTTAGCAACCGAGAACACCGCCGATGCCAAAACCAAAACATCCAGGTTTCACAAGAGCTTCAGGAAGACATCACAGGTTGTGACCTCCCTCTCCTCCCTCTATCTCTCTGCCGTGGGTGTGTGCAGTCACCAGATAATATCTCTGATCTTCAATCGCTCTGGTTTTATTGTTACCGGCTGCAGATTCACCTGCCAGACAACACGCAAACATTCAGCCCCGCGCAACCTTTTGCCCTCCACTTCACCCAGAAAACTCCAGCGCTTCAGCCAAAAGGACAAAAATCAAAGCAGAAGATGAAGAATAAGAGTCGGTGTGGATGCCATGACCTGCTTTTTCAAAGGCAGAATGTCTTTAGTTCTAAAAGTGCTGGAACGGTCTCGCATCCTTTGGATTTTTGGCATGTGATGCTCATTGGATTCCTTTTATCCAAAACAGGTTATAAATCCATGAGAGTGGGCAGGAGACAAAAGTGATACGAGCCTCAACGACGGTGGCTGGATATGCAAAACGCCACCGGTAACAAGTTTTAAAGAAGCAAAAACAGCGAATATCTGATCATGCGCCAAAGTTCCTGTGGATTTTATTTCAGAAATGACCACAACAGCTGCTACAACCTTTCCTACGAGAGCAGGAAGGAGACAAAAGTGACGTAAGCCTCGACGGCGGTGGCAGGAGACGCAGGACGTCACAGGAAACAAGTTTTAAAGAAGCGAAAACAGAGAATATCAGATGTTATCTTGACTTGTATCCATTCACGGTAGCAGGAGACGCAAAACATCACACGGATAAAATTTAAAAGTAAAGAAAGAACAGTTTTTGGTTAAACAGTTTGTTCTTTCCGAGCGTTAGACGGGAAGATTGACACAAATCTTCCGTACGTTAGCTATGAAGCAAGAGCTAGCAGGTAGCATTAGCTTAGCATGGTTTCCAGTCTTCATGCTAATTTAAGCTAATTGTTTTCTAGCTCTGGCTTCTTATTAGCGTAAGGACACGAGAGTGGCATCGATCTTCTCAGCTAAATTCTTAAGAGGAAGAAATTAAGTCTATTTCTCAAAATATTGAACATTTCCTTCAGTAAATTGTTACAAAAATCATGTTTTGGTCCACAGAGCTGAGCTGCTCTCAGTCATGATCAACAGATTGCAGTTCAAAGTTTGAAATGAGCTCATTTTCAGTTTATCACGGCTCTAAAAACATTCATGTTTGTGACCCCCGCTGTGTCTTTTGCGGGCACATTCACCGTGTTCACCGCAGTCTGCACAAACGTCTGCAGAGCCACTGAGAAAACAGAACGCCTGTGAGGATTTCATCACCGCTTTGTGCTGATTCAATCTGCTTTGTTTGCTGCAGATTCCCCCCGACTGATACGAGTGGGCACAATACGTTTTGTACACAATGAACAAACCTTTGTATTTAGTCTACCAGCTTGTTGTCGTCGAGCGCGGTTTTGTTGACGTGAGGCTTCAGCGAGAAGTCATCGGCGGTGGCGGAGGTTTATTTTAGAGTCCAGTTGGCGCTCGGCTTCTGATGTGGATTTGGTCGCTGCGGTGTTCTGTGTAGGTGACCTTCTCTTTGTTTTACTCTGGTTTGTACTTGCGTCCGCTTGCTTGCATGTTGATGTTAATGTTTTCATCAGCGTACCTCATCAGCAGTGAGGATAACAGGACGGATAAACAAACTCAAGGTTCATCGTTGTGGCTTTCCTTCCCAGTATTTCTGATAATGTATTAGTCACTAAATTGCTGACATCTGGGGAAGCGCCTACATGTCTTGTCAGGCAGGAAAGATGAGAAAAAAAGTCAAAAATTAACTCTGAAAATAACTCTCTTAAAGGTCCTGTTTGCTAGGAAAATTAGATTTTTGAGTGTCTTTCTTCCAAATAGGACCTTTGATCAATGCTCATTAGTTTTCAAGAGATTTTATGAGGTCCATTTTGAATCAGGCACAAAGCTTCATTATTCTACATCTGTGGAGTAATTTTGCAGCACACATGGAGACTTTTCGCACTTTTAATTAAGTTTTGACACCTTTAAGTACATGTCTGGCTTCCAAGGTTTCCAAGACATCAGATGTTACAGATGATCATAGATTCTTAAATCACTCAGCGTGACAGCAGGGATCAAAAAACTGCTGGCTTGCTTTTAATGTTTCAGTGGTGTTTTGCAAGGCCGTAAGGTTGTTTATCGCTCAAGTTAACACATTTCTAACTCAGCGTCAGCAAGCCTGTAAACAAATGTGCATCTAATTGCTCCTTTGTATGCCTTCTTTAAGTTCTGTCTCGACACAAAGTAATAGAACAGACATTTGTTTCTGGCGCTAAATCCTGAGAACTCGTCAAAAAAGGGTGAAAACTTCCTTTAAAAAACAGAACTCTTCCCGTCTTTGCCGAGCCTCGATGGTGGCGGCTGCTCAGAAAAGATCTCCAATCTAATCTAACCAATCTGACCTTCATGAACTGGAAGGAGTCTTATCTCTTCAGATAACATCCAGATTCACCTTGTTGCCCGAAAATCATTTTTTTCTTCAGGTTTCGTTCGGTCTCCGTCTGCAGGAGAGCGGTGAAATCTGTTGGAGTCAGAATCCGAGCTGTCAGAAAAGATCGGGACTCGCCAACATCTGTTTTATTCCCTCTTTATTTCTCTGACCTCTCTATATTAATCCCATATATATCCCGTCTTTTCATATATTCGGCACATATATCACTCTCACGCCGTTTCTTCATCCTCGTCCTGACACCTCGGAGGATCGCTCGTACACAACACCCTCGGTGTGAACTCTCCGCTGGCAGAGGAATGACTCAGGTGTTTTTCCATATATACGTGTGTGTGTGTGTGATTTGTGCAGGAGAAACATGTGTCTCGAGTGTGTTTGTGCGCCAGAGTACAGTCCTGTTTGTTTGCGAGGAGAATGTGTGTGTGTGTGTGTGTGTGAAGGAGAGCGAGAGAGAGAGTCAGGTGTCAAGTTTACCCCCCGATCGACCCAACCTGGGAATGATCTAGTCTCAGCAGGGGAAGCCAAAGCTGCTGCTCTATATGTGTGTGTGTGTGTGTGTGTGTGAAGGTGTGTAATGTGTTGTGTGTGTGTGTGTGTGTCTAACCCGGGGATGACTCACAAACCATCTGGAGGCCAGATGCAGGTTAGAAAGCTCCCCTCTCTCCTCGCTCCCTTTCCTCCAGTTGCTGTTAGTTCCCTTAGTTAACCTGTGAACCTTGACCTCCAGGCGGTGGCGTGGGTGTGTGACTCCAGGCCCGTGTGTGTGTGTGCGTTGAGTAAACGGCGAGGTCGCGGCCTTTTTCTCTAGAGGTCGCAAACTCTCCCTCGTCGACCTCTGGAGTTCAAGTTCACTAATTGACCCTGTTCCCACTGAAACAGCCTCCATCTTTCTCCACCTTTCCTTCCCTTTTCTTTTCCCGGCCTCTTTCTCAGCTCCGCCCCTGCTGCCACCTCGCACAGTGATTAACTCTGGGAAAATACTCCCCGCAATGTGTTACAGGTGTGTCCCCCAGTCAACACTGTACTGAAATGACACACTAACATTGCCTCCTTTTAATTCTGTCAATCCAAACGTTCATTCAAATAAAAACAGTGCGAGAGAAGAGGATTCTGTTCAAGGTCGAGGTTGGAAACAAACGTAAGAATATCTAACCGTTGCATGTTTTCTTTGCCTCTTGACTTTGTTGACAATAAAATGAGAAAAAGTAGAAGAAAAGCTCCAAGAACAAGTGGCAAAAAGCGTTTTTTCCAAGTGGTTTTATTCTTGGCACCATCGTCCAAAAGACAGCTGGATGGTTTCAGTTTTTACTCGGTGTAGCGACGACCGACAAACTTTATTCGTACATTTAATCTACAGTGGACTGGATCGTTCGGCACTCTTCATCTTCCCCGGAGATTTTCTAATCCAGCCAATATATTCTTTACATAGTGCCATCAACATTTACTTCACACCGATACATTCAAGCAGAAAAATGTGTCTCTTGCCAGTTTAAAATGCCTAAACACCCACAGATATTAAAGGTATCGGTGCATCCGTGACGGAGTTGAAGAGCCAAAGACACTACTGGAGGGGAAAGGGACATTTTGATGCAGTTGGAGGCAATTAAAGTCGGGTTTGTTCCAATAACGGTAGCAGAAACAACAGAATACGGAAATTTGTATGAGTGAGTACACAAAATGTATTCATAAAATATGGGATCTTGTACTTCACACCTGTATGAAGCCGATATCCTTAAACGGTAAGCTGCAAACTATGTAATATGTAACATTTATTGTGTACTCTTGATTGGACAAATTATATGAAGTTCAGGTATCAGAATGGTATCATGAAGGAGATGCACACATTTTCATCTGGTGTTACTGAAAATATCACCTCCGATCAACACTTCAAATAAACATCCGTAAATCCACCTAGAAATCATGGAAAACAAGCTGCCTCTCGTACAACCAGAACCTGCCTTAGAAATACCACATTTTTAAGTTTTCATTAGTATCACAACAACCCGGTGATATCTGAGTGTACATCAATGGATAAACTGCGAACAATGACTGTTAACAGCTAATTCGGCATACTTTTAATAATGGCTATATGCTGAAATGTAAACAAATATCAGCACACTTCCTGCCTGATTTTCCGAATTAGCGTCAAAACATTATACTCCCTCTTGGAGTCAGATGTGAACACAGACATTTTCAGATGTAGTGTTAGTTAAAAATGCACATTAAGGTCCTCACATCCTCCGAAAATCATGCTGCGTCTTGTGAAACCAGAACTTGCCTGAAAAAAGTCACATTTTTAAGTTTTCCTCAGTATCAGAGTAATCCAGTGAAATCTGAGCATACATCCAAGGATGCGCTGCAAACAGGAGCGGCTGTTAGCTAATTCGGCATACTTTAAGAGCCGATAGTTTGTCAAAATATGACAAAATATAGGCAGTTTTCTTGATTTTGTCTGAGAGTATCAGAACTTGGAAGCCCATCTTGTAAAGAAAGGCTGCAGGGTTAAAAGTCCTGCAGAGCAAAATGTCCTGAACGATCATTATAACTGTGATAAAAGCATTATTAGGATTATTAATCAAATATATTAATGTGTAAGAAGCATTTTGCCGCTGCGGTTGGAGCCACTTCGAGCTGCTTTCTTGACATTTCATCACGTAAACCCAGGGTCGCCAGGGTTCACAGATAATACAGCCTAATTGTATCTATCCGAGGTCTTTTCGGGGGACACGTTGTGGAAACTTAATGAGCATAATGTCTTAAGTGCAGCCACAATGTTTCCGCGAGCACGAGAACAAAGCGGGTCCTTCGCCGTGGTAACACACAGGCCGCTGCGGGCCATTCTTTGTAGATGAAACACGTGTTTATTTGCTGTCAAATATTTCTCAGACAACACCAGCCTTACCAGTAAATCATCAAAATAATTGACTCTGTGTTTGTGTGTGTGTGTGTGTGTGTTGAGCTCCTACCAGTAAACCAGTAAAACGTCAACGTAACAAGACAGCAGAGCCGCCAAATCCGTCTCT